>WTSP01007211.1:0-18616 GCA_025331215.1 Actenoides lindsayi | reverse complement strand
GCCACACCATTCCTGATCCAGGCCAGGATGCCGTTGGCCTTCTTGGCCACCTGGGCACACTGCTGGCTCATGTTCAGATGGCTATCAACCAAAACCCCCAGGTCCCTCTCTGCTGAGCAGCTTTCCAGACACTCCACCCCAAGCCTGTAGTGCTGCTGGGGGTTGTTGTTGCCAAAATCTCACAATCTCACAATCTTGTACTCAGAATCTCACAACACGGGATCCTGGTCTCAAAGGTATTTTGCCACTGATTTCTGCAGCATTTCAAATGTATTTGTAAACTTCCCTTGCTCTTCTTCCTCTGAGCCACTACCAGGATCCTGCACTGGATGTGCCTACCCAAAATGACCCTTCCTGTGTTTTTAACAAAACTTCACTGTTCAGTTGACATGGCATTCTCTGAGCTTTTTACAAAAAGGGAAAAAATAATCTGAAGAGAAGAAATGTTTTCCGTTGAACACTCCATTTGTCTCCAGTCTTCTCTTGCATACGGCTTTTAATAAACATCTTTTACTTTCAAGACTGAGCCTTTTAACCAAAAGCCAGTTTCCAAAAGACTTACAAATGTGGAGACATGGGACGAGCAGGTGTTTTCTCTTGAATCTCCCCCCTACTGCCACTATATGGTTAGTTTTCCTTCACCACCAAATTCAAATGGCACTCGCAGCCCTGCTGTCCCTGCAGAGCTGACGGTCCCTTCCCTCTGCACAGCCTTCCAGGACGTTCACGTGATGATCTTTGTGGGCTTTGGATTCCTCATGACGTTTCTCAAGCGTTACGGATTTGGAGCCGTGGGTTTCAATTTTCTCCTTGCTGCCTTTGGGATCCAGTGGGCTCTCCTGATGCAAGGCTGGTTCCACTCTTTCAAGAACGGGAAGATCCTCATTGGAGTGGAGAAGTAAGGAGGAGGCGGGGTCTGGGATGCCACCTCTTGACTGGCCAGTGGAAGAGCTGGAACAGGAGCCAAGCATCTGGCAGTGCTTGTCCCTCTGTTACGTGCCATTATGGTGGTACTTCTCAAAGGGAAAAGTGAGAGGAGCATCAGCCCTTAGTCCCAAACCAAGCACCATGGATGCCAGTGCCGAAAACAGATACGACCCACATTATTTAAATAAACTGGGGGAAAACACTTTTCTTGGTCTATATGTAAGGAGGGGAGGAAGGTCAGTGGGAAATCCAAGGCTGTCTCCTAATCACCTATTCATCTTTGGGTGGGATGTCTAGAGCTGGGGGTGGGTGAAGGTGGGTTACAGAAGAGTATTTCTTTATTAAACCACAAATATCCTTCTTCTTTTCCAGCCTGATTAATGCTGATTTCTGCGTGGGCTCTGTATGCATTGCCTTTGGGGCCATCCTGGGCAAAAGCAGCCCCATACAGCTCCTCGTCTTGACTTTGTTTCAAGTCACACTCTTCGCAGTGAATGAGTACATCCTCCTCAACCTGCTTCATGTAAAGCTTTTGGCAGCACCTGCTTGGTTCTGCTTCTTCCTCTGTGTGTCTCTGCAAACTGTCCCCCTTTGCTATGGCTCCACCAACGCTTTGCCTTCATAAGCATTTGAAATGCAAGAATTCAGGCAGGAAAAGTAGACAGAGTATGAAGGAAGGGTCGCCGGGTGGTACTTCCCTGAGAAGGGAGATCTTCTGGAGTTTTACACACAAGCCTGGCAATTCAAGAGCACTGGGTCCCTCTGCTGTGGCTCCCGATGCAGGCAAGGAGTCTTAGCACCAAGGACCAATCACTCTCTTTGGGCCTGAGATTTCCCTCTCATCTGTTTTCCCTGCTGGAAAATGGGTATTGTAGAAGGAAATCAAGTGACAAAGAGGATGAGATGTCTGCTGTCAGAGGCAGGGATTCTGCCCTCTGAGAGAGGGCTTGGAGGTCTGGGAAGCAAACGAGGTCCCAGAAGACCTGAGTGCACTTGGGAGCCAACCTCGCTATTGCTGCAACCTGCTCATCATTGGAACAGGTCAGAAATGCTCCACTGCTTCAATGCCTTCCAAGGGGAAGCTGAGAGGAATGCCATGGCCATGCATGGGAACAAGTGAGGGGGAGAGCTAGCAGGACCAGAGCATTTTTGTCCACCTCTTCCTATGACTGAGTGCAGGCTGGAAAGATGAGTGGGCAGACAAGCTGGGAGTGATGCAAACCAGACCTCAGCTCCAGAATGAGTGGCAATTGCAGAAGCAAGCTTCTGTTTTCCCATGGCTGCAGGTTAAGGACGCAGGTGGCTCCATGACCATTCACACCTTTGGAGCCTACTTTGGCCTCACGGTAACACGCATCCTGTACAGACCCAACCTGGAACAGAGTAAGGACAAGCAGGGCTCCGTGTACCACTCTGACCTCTTCGCTATGATTGGTGAGTCAGCCCCTGCCTCAGAAGGGCTGGTACATGTGGACCACTCATCTGCAGAGGGCTGGTCCACCCTGTATCTCTGGGAAAACCAAACTGAAACCAGGATCTGGGCCTGAGGAGCTCTGTATCCGTCTTCCAGTTCTCAGAGCTACTCAGTTCCTTTCATCCGTGGCTGGGTTGAGATGGTGCCTGGGAAGATAAGGACATGTTTTGGTCCCCCCTTTCTGACTGCCCCTCTTGATGCTGGTCCCATCTGAGGGGTGCAGCACTGGAGCACCAGGACTATAGGATTTAACTTCCCCTGTGCAGAAAGACCTTTAGAGGTTTTTTTTCAATCCCTGCACATTCTCTTTTCCCTTTCTCTCCTTCATCCCCTCCTCTCCATCCCACCAGGTACCCTGTATCTATGGATGTACTGGCCCAGTTTTAACTCAGCAATTTCTGAGCATGGGGATGCCCAGCACCGGGCTGCCATTAACACGTACTGTTCACTGGCTGCTTGTGTCCTCACCACAGTGGCCTTCTCCAGCATGCTGCAGAAGAAAGGCAAGCTTGATATGGTAAGCTGGGAGCAGAGAGTCCTGTGATGCTCAGGGGAACGTGTAATAAGCTTAACTGAAGGTCCAGGAAATGATTTGCACTTTGCTGAACAGGCACTGGGTTTCAGGGGTTGATGGTGAAACCAGCAGAAACCCAGAAGCTATAATGATGAAGCAAGCGGGAAGTGACTCCTGCAGTGGCAGACCTAAGTCACAGCAGGACATGGCCTTGCTCTGCCCAGAGAGCTACTGACGGGCACGTTGCAGAGCCGCGTTTGGCAGCGCTCTCCAGCAAGCTGAGCAGGGCCCGCGCGGCAGCTCGTGAGCAATCGGGGGGCTGACTTGTATGTGTTATGTGTGTGGGTGCCGTGTCTCTGTGACAGAAGAGCTTGTGTGACACATGGGTGAGACAATTTCCATCTCATCACAACTCCCCACCCGGCTTTGTGGATGCAAAGAATGTGTGTGGTACAGGGAGTGGGAATCTATGTGCGCCTGTGCTACAGACAGAGGCTGCCTGTTCTCTTGTTTTCCACTGACAAGCAGGAAAATGGGCCCTGATATTTCCTCCGGAAACATTTTCAGAGCTCATTCTCCCACTTTGCCATTTGCACCGTCCCCGAGCAATTGCAATCCCCCCAAGATGCCAAGACAGGGCGGTTACTTCCACAGGTCCACATCCAGAACGCAACCCTGGCAGGCGGTGTGGCCGTGGGCACCAGTGCAGAGATGATGCTGCCTCCATACGGCTCGCTCATCGTCGGGTTCATCTGTGGCATCGTGTCCACGGTGGGGTATGTCTACCTCACGGTGAGTGCTGCTCTGGGGGGGCTGCAGCCCTGGTCCTGCTACGGAGACCAGAAATGGATTAATTTCTCTTTGAGGTTGCTGCTTTCTGTCACCCCTTATGTAGATACGCTGCTGACTCCATTTACTGTCCCAGAATGCTCAGGAAGGTTCAGACTCACAACAGGAGAGTGTTTGGAGGATGTGTTGTTATTTTATCTTGAGCTTGGCTCACATCTTTGACTACAAGCCCTTAGCTCTTCAATGGGACAGAATATCACACTTCCTTCTCTGCTTTTCCCAGAACCCCATGGAAGGAACTAATCCTTTCCAGGGCTGTGCTCATGTCCCTGATCTCTCTACCTTCCCCTCAGCCTTTTTTGGAGTCCAGGTTGCACATCCAGGACACATGTGGCATCCATAACCTCCATGCTATGCCAGGCCTTATTGGGGGCATTGTGGGGGCCATCACTGCTGCTGCAGCCACCGAGGATGTATATGGAAAGGAAGGGTAAGAAAGTTTGCAAATCTTCCCTGCAAATAATTTTACCTGGAGTTCCTTGGACTGAGAGTTAAGAGCAATTAACAGCCCATGTTAATTGTCCAGAATTGCCCTTTTCCCCACCAAAATCATGGGGTGCACTGACTGTGTCAGGCTTACTGAAGTGTAAGAGACTCATCTCTTGCAGCTGACTTCTGGCGGCATCAAAAAGTGAGCCACAACCGTACTGCTTGGCATTATTCTGGGGCACAGTGGGTGGGGAAGCACTCCTCCCTCCATCCCTGAATTGTTTTTTGGGGTCAGGCAAGCCTGAAGATCTGAAATACAAAAGAAATGTTCATATTTTGGTCTCCTCCTAGCTAAAGCTTTGCCAAGGGCCAGAGGGGAAGGAAGAGAGCAGTGTTTTGCGTCATTGGGACGCTCCCCTGGTCCATGGCAGAAGCAGGATGGGGCTAGGGAGGAATCCCTGAGGGAGCAGGAAAACAGGGCTCCTGCAGAGCCAGGCGAGGTCTCCTGCCAGCAGCAATCCTCGCCGTTTCTGCTCTTGGCAGGTTCATCAAGGCCTTTGACTTCACTGGCGCGTACCAGACTCGAACACCCAGTGTCCAAGGAGGGTTCCAGGCAGCCGGCATTGTGGTCTCTCTGCTGATGGCTTTTGCTGGGGGGGCCCTTGTGGGTAAGCAGGAGGGGGATGCGGACAGGGGAGGGTCGAGTCCATGCTGCGGCTGCGATGGAGGTGTCCCCGCACTCCCACCAGGGCTGGACACGTTCTTCCCACTCCCGTTGCGAGAGCTGCAGCCCCAGCTCGCTCACACTCGGGCACCCTGCAGTGCGACCCAGTAGGAGCAGGGGAAACCTGGCAGCCGAGCGGGAAACGAGCCCAAAGGGCTTTGGAGAACTATGGGGGGGATCGGCACGGAGCGCCGTGCCAGGGCTGCGTGTCCCCCTTCGCTGCTGGGCTGGGCGGACTCCGGCCGTCCGCGCCCTGCCCCGCATCCCTCCCGCATCCCACCCGCGGTACGGGCCCCTGCCCACCGCCCTGCCCTCCTGCTTCCAGGGGCCATCCTGAAGCTGCCCATCTGGGGCGACGCCCCCGCTGAGAACTGCTTCGAGGACGACGTTTACTGGGAGGTGAGGCGGGGAGGGACGAGGACAGACGGGGAGAGGAGGGGGGCGCTGGCCCGGCCGCGGCGGGGCCCGGGGGGCGGCGGCCAGAGCGGGGCGGGCGGCAGAAGATGGCGCTGTCGGCCCGCGGCGCTGAGGGGGCTCTGTCGCAGGTGCCGGAGGACGAGGAGAGCGACGTGTACCACATGCACAACCCCGACAAGCCCGCCTCGCCCTGAGCCGCCCGCAGCCCTCCGCCGCTCCCCCTACACACATCCCCGCCGAGAGCGATGCCCCCTCGGCTGCCCCTCCCGGCCTCTTCCCCCGCCACAGGACCCCGGGCCGGGCTCCGGAGGCGGCCAAAGGCCCATTTTCTCCCCGTGACGAGGAGGAGTCCGGCTCTGCCCTTCTCTCCTGCTTTTGTAACGAGCTGTTGTGAATAAAATAAAAACGTGTTCTTCTTTCCAGGCCTGTGCGCCCGTGTGTGTCAGTGGCGGGGCGGGAGGGGATGTCACCCAGGGCAGCTGCTGGGAGAGCTCCTGGGTGCTGGGGGTCAAGGGGAGGCGCTGGGACCGAAGGGGGTGCAGCAGCGATGGCTACGCGGGGACAGTGCAGTGCAGTGCAGGCTGCCAGGCCCCTTGGCTCAGGAGCCGGTGCCTTGAAATACAGCAGCCGGAGGCGGCAGCCAGGCCTTCCACGGTGGGGTCTGAGCCCGTGTGGGAAGCACTGGCCAGGCCTCTTTTGGTGCTTTTCTGGGGGGGCAGAAGGGTGGGGAATAGCAGTGGGGATCAACGGTGGCTGTCCCTGCACTCACACTACCATCCAAGGCCTGTGTGAGGGACAGCTTTGAGTCCAGCTACACTATTACATGCCTCTGCCACCATCTCTTCTTGACCTGCTCTGCTGAGACCTCCATCAGTCCCTTGGCAGCCTTGTGTGTGGGTACAGTGCAGGCTGGCAAGATTCTTTCCTCTCTTTTTTTTGTTGTTTCAGCCATTTCATCCAGTGTCATCAGACCACTCCTTCTACTTACCGATACTGTCCTGATGGTAAGAGCCCAAAGCCAGAGCACAGCCCCCAGCTCTTAACTGGACCAGCAGGCTTCAGCCAGAGCTGAAGGAGACAGGGATGAAAATCAGGCCTAAACCCTGCATGTTTTCCAGGGTGATCTGATGTAAGGAGCGGGAGAGGAAAAGGAGGGTGAAAAAGGAGGTAGGAGGGCTGATAGGTCTCTTCACCACGTCTAGCTGTAATTCTCACACCTGAGGGGGGGAGTCAAAAGTAGCTATTCACATCCCCTTGGGATATGACACCCTCATTTTCCATGCTGGGTAAAGACAAAAACCCTTTACAACATGTTTCTGGAATTTGTCAGCGGCTGCCAGCAGCAGCATGTTAATTAAATGTCGGCAAAGATGGAAGCAAGAGGCTCTGCTCTAATTGGACACTTTGCTTGGTGGAGCTGAAAAACATTGTGACAGAGGAGGAGGCGCCGAAACACTGTGTTCCCCCGCCATGGAGCGGGGACAGGGACAGCCAGGCGCAGGAAATTCTCTCTTTTGAACCCACGTTGCCTCTGTTTTGCCTGAGACAACCTCGCCGTTGGAAAGGAAGGGGAAAAAAAAAAAAAAAAAGAAAAAAAAAAGTAACTAATAAAAGGTCTAAAATCTTCCATAGGAGTGGTCTCAAGCGTGGCGTCGGTGTAGGATGCAGGGAAAAGGCTTGCTGGCTAAGGAGAAATTTGGCAATATTGCATCTGGGCCATCAGGAGCTCTAGCCCTCTTGCCAGCTGGTGGTATATTGTATATTAGTTTATGATGGCAAAGGCAGGTCTGTCAGGGGTTAGACATGGTGTCTGGAGAATGATCCTTTCAGAGTCTGAGCGTATGTTGAGCTGCACCCTTTCTCCAGGGTGAGGATGGGAAAATGGAGGGCAATTCCTCTGCTAAAGGAAGGAGATCTCCTCCCAGACTCTTTGCACTGGGAAGAGGATGCAACGGCCATTTTCTGCTCACGGCTTCATGCCAAGAGTCCGTCAGAATCTACCACGGGTATTTACTGACAGGCACTGCAGACAATCTCATTTCAAAAATGTAGTCCTAAACTTTTTGCCCCAAAGCTGAAACCAGAATCAGACCTTTTGAGCACTGCATTTCTACTGCCCCTCTGTCCCACCCTGCTTGAGCTCTGGCCACGTCCCAGATGAGCCAGCATCCAGCTGTGTGTCCAGCCCACAAGGCCTCCAGCCTTCTCTCCCCGCAGCTTGCAAGGGACTATGTGGATTGGGAGTAGCAAAGGCTGAGTGGCCCTCATTGCTTTATCAGGGTAGATGGAGCACATCTCTGTGAGCACCGCGAGATGGTCCTGCTCCACATGCCGGCAGAAGGAGCCCCAAGCCCATTCCCTGTCCCTCCGGGCTCTGCCTCCTCCTCATGGGAAGGCACCTAAATTGCCCAGGCTGCTGGGCAGCGAAGCGTTTTATTGCCCGTGCTCTTGCAGGGCTCAGTCTGGTCTCAGTACCTAAATCACTCGCTGGGGCTGGCCTTGCAGTTTTAATTACCCGGCCAACAATGCTGGGGTCCGGCTGGCGCGTTTGAAGTGCGGTCACGGCCCCACCAGCGGACGGAGGGTTTCTCAACGGGGGAGCGCGGGGAGCGGAGGATTGGGCTGCTCTGGCAGGCGGGAGGACGTGTGAGAAAGGGGTTGTCGATACCCGCGGGGATTAGGTGGTACAAATTGGCTGGGAAGCACTGGAGGCATTGACCAAAGTTGTCCTGGGGCAGGTTCCCATGGCGGGGCTGGCTGGAACAACCTGCCTTCAAGGAGGCTGGAAGGCCCGGCTTGGCTGCTAATCCCCTGGGATCTATGGGGTACAGAGCAGAAAAGCAGTTTAAAAAAAAAAAAAAAGAGAGAGAAAATCTCATGTAAAGGTGGTGGTTTCCCCAGGGGGATGATGTTAGCGAGAGCGGGAAGGGGGCGGGGAGGGGAACAGCATCGTTTAATCCTGCTTTTAATAGGCAGGTGGTGGGCTTTGCTCGCGCTCCCGCTCCCGCGAGCTGCTGCAGAGATTTCGGGGGAAGGTCTCTGCTTACCTCTGCTGTCCCCTGCTCCCGGTGGGGACCCCCGTGCCTCTGCAGAGCATCCCTACCTGCGGGCCTGCCCGGGAGAAGGGGGGTTGTGTGCTCACATCTGCACCCATGTGCGTGGCGGTGCCTGTCAGTGCAGGTACACAGCGCAAACCACAGATTCGGGCTGAAATGGGCTACTTGCACACCCCGCAGACTGGCCACAGCGGATCTCCCGCTGGCAGTGTGCCCACGCGCGCAGAGCCCCGTGTTCCCCACAGACGTGCCTTCCACCCTCTTGACCACGCGTAACCAGCACACTGAAAACCACTTCGTCTGCGTTGCCAGCAGTGTCGGCATGTCCTCGCACAGGGGTGCCAGCCTGCCAGCCATGGTGCCGCTGTTCACGTCCATCTACCTTTGCCGTGCACGTCCATCTACCTTTGCTGTTCACGTCCATCGACCTTGGCCGTGCACGTCCGTCTACCTGTGCCCTGGTACAAAAGTGTGCGTGTCCATGCCTGCGTGAGCAGGGCTCCAGCCCCTTCTGAAGGCGCGCTGTAAATTGTAATCAGATTAGGGCAGCCGGTCGCTTAGGGCCCTTGAAAAGGGCATACGTCCCCTCATCAGTACCTAGCATTGAGTCGCACAAAGGGTCTAAGTAACTCTGCAGGGGTCGGGCCCTCTGGAGCGCAGGGGAGGGGGCTCGCCTTTCTTTTCTCTCTGTCCCTTGTAATTATGTCAATTTGCTAGCCAAATTGTTTGCTTGAGTGGACAGTGGGGGCTTGCCCCCCTTCCCGCCTCCCCCCCACCCCTAACCCCATTCATGTGCTAATGTGGGAAGGAGCATGGCCTCCTGACTTCGGGAGGTGGCCATCGAGGAGCAAAGTGCAGGGGGGCACGGGCCAAGAGCCCCCCATCTACGTGCCCATGGATGCCTTGGCCCTGCAGCCCGGACGAATGGGGCACTCCTGTTTGCTTTAGCCTGTGGCGGGGTGTGCAGTGCCCAGCCAGCCCCAGCCAGCCTCGGCTTTCTCTGGCCATCCCTCACCTGCACCTCATCCCCACTTGAGCCACCGCACGCCCGGGGCTGGGAGCTGTGCCCCGCCACGCACAGCTTTTTTGGCACACCTCCCCACCCGCGCACCTCCGAGCATTTGCATATATTCTGCCCGCAAATCCTTGTCAAGGGGAACCTCTTTATTGCCTGTGTAGATCACAGGGTGTTAGTTAAGGGGCTTCTTTGTATTGCCTCAGACAGCTGGGGTCATCAAAAGTCCTGCGGTGGGAAGGAGAGACAGGAGGAGGGGGGGAGCTCTGACAATACGGACTGAAGGATTAAAGGAGCATATAAAGTTCCTATTGAGTGAGACAAGAGGCTGTTCACTCCCAAGATTGACAGCAACCAGGAGGCGATTCCCAACACAATGTCCAATTAATTCTCTACCCTCTTTGCTGCTGTCTCCTCCCTCCTCTCCTGGGCTGGGGCATGAGCAGGGAAGGGCTGAAGCTAAGATCCTCAAGAAGGTAATTAATTATTCCTGACTAAGAGGAGCCTGCCAGGGTGCAGGCCAGTCCCCAGGCTCACTGAGTATCCATCCGTCCCCTTCCCACAGGCTCTCATCGGCTTGCACCATGTCGGGGTAGGTTTCCCTTCCATCACAGGCAGAGCTGTCCCAACGAAGGTCCATCTCCACAGCAGGTCCTGCACAATAACCATGTTAGTGATGAGCCCAGAAGAGGCAGATTCAGGGCTAATGCCAGGCTGGCAGCTGTGTGCGGCAGGGCAAGGCGGCGGCAGCAAGAGAGCTAGGGAGCAGGGTGAGGTGCACAGGCAAGATGCACATGCATGCAGACCATTTGGGGAGAGGCAGAGTGGCATGTGATAGGCCTGGGTATCAGGTCTTAACTCTGTGTGCAGTGCCAGTGGTTAAAGCAGCTCCATCTACCCCGGTTTTGCAGGGAGAAGCAGGCTGCTGGCCGTAACGGTGCGTTGCCAGTGGCCCCTGGGCTGGCTGCCTACACTTGCCCCCAGTGCTGGGCAGAGCAAGATGTGTAGGAGATATTTGTAAGTGTGTTCCTACCTCTCCTGCTAACTGCATCTCTTTGAAGTACCCCACATACAGCAGAGCAGAGTCTGGGCCACCATGTGAAATTCCTGCAAACCACTGACTATGATTTTTTTTTTTGATTAAAAAAAAATCTTGCGAACATCTCATCCCAGAGGGAGGGAGCACCCAGGAAAGCACCTTTCTCCAAGCTGGCCACCTTTTGTTGGTGCTCTGCAGCACTGAGGCTCCCAGACACAGTCGTCAAACATCCTTCCACAGTGACAAACATCTCCAAACCACCTGGTTTGGGAGCAAAAAACCATGCAACCAGGAGGGCCTGGTTCTCACCACAGGGAATACTTTGGCCAGACGATCTCCTCCATTCCCACCCCTTCTCTTCTGCTGCCCCTGCCCATGGCACAGAGGATGCCACCAGCCCCAGCCAGCATGGGGTGGGAGACTAGTGCTGCCCACCCTGTGCACTTCGTGAGCAGGAGATGCCCTCAGGATGCGGGCGTGGGGCTGCCAGCAGCTCGGCATCTCCTTCCCGCTCCCTCCCGCAGCACACGCTCCCAGTGAAGTTGTTTGAAAGTCTTCTGGCAGTTTTCGTGGCCAGGAATAACAGATTAGCCATGATCTGATCAGCCCAGTATCTAAGCTGTATTCTCCCCGCTGACAAGTATTTGAAAGAGGGGAGGGGCCACTTTCAGCCCAACGATGAATCTTTCACCGACAAGAAAAGACCCTTTTTTCTCCCGCCAGCCACGGGCTGCTCCGTGCCCTGTTGCTAAGCAAGACCCGGGGCTGCCGCTTGCACGCGGCCGACTCCAGCAGAGCCCTCGGGTTAGCAGGATCAGGAGATTCACACCAGACATCTTGTTTTTTAGGAGGGGGAGAGTTTATTTTCTCACCGGCCTTTGACTGGCAGATAACAGCTCGCTGGCGATGCCTGGGGATGCCCCTGCCGAGGCAGCTCACCCTGGGAGGAAAGGGAAGATGCAGAAGCTTTTGGAGGGCAGACTGAGGCACTGGGGTCAGGGGCTCAGCACTAAATGTCTGGGGTTTGCTGCCGTGCATAGGGGTGTCCCCAGCCAGGCTGCAGAAGGGTAGACACCCCACACACCCACAGAGCCCATGTCCTGGTGTGTGTTGGGGCACCTTGGGACCTTGGGGACATGACCTTAGAGGATGCTCGGTGCTGGTGGCCAAGCAGAAGCCTGGCTTGGCCTCATGCTGGGGTGGCTCTGGGAATGGGCTTGCAGGAGGATATGTGGCAGAGAAAATGGGATCTCCAAGCTTGGTCCAGCTTTTTGGTCCCTGCAGCCTCGTGCTGTTCCAGAGCGCTCTCTCCCTCTGCCAGCACGAGCTGGGGCAAACCACCCTGCGAGAAAGAAGGGAAATCACTAAAACAAAGGCTTTCCAGGCTATTTCTGGAGCTGCCAGCATGAGGTGCCCTCGCCTAAGACATGGTGCTCACATCTCCCTCCTCTCCTGCAAGGCAGCGGTGCAGGCAGGGCTGCAGGCTGCCAGGCCCTGGGCTGGCACCTTCCCAGACCCTGCCTGCCCTCCCTGCCCTCCCTGGCAGGCAGGGTGCTGGGGAGGAGGAAGGCGGCTCTCCTTCATGCGCACAGCCCTCCAGAGACTCCAGTGCTGCTGCCGAACCTCCCTTGCCGGCCCTGAGCCAAGGCACCTGAGTGTTACCGGTGCACGATGGCTCAAGCTCTTTGTGTGCAGCCCTTTGCAGGAAATCCTCCCTCCCCGCTGCTGCGGGAAGACAGGAGAAACCCCCTCATCCCTACCTCGGCCTGGGGGGGCTTTCTTGACCTCAGACTCCTGCAAGCCCATGATCTCATGATAAAGGGAGGTGACCAGCGCTCATTGCACTGCCATGCTGGAGGACTGTGGAAGAGCCCTGTGGGGAGGCTGTTTCCCTTTCCGTGGGAAAGGGGAATCACTCTGGCACGGCACTGTAAGCTTGCTGCCTCTTCAAGGCCATACCCTGCACCCCACTGGTGGAAAAAGCCCCAGGAAAAGCCAGAGGGACTGCAAAAGTTACTGCTGCTTTGAGCAGCACAAAAAGGAAAAAAAAACCCTGAGCCTTTGGGTTTGAAACAAAAAAGGCCAGGTCCATGGCTGTGATACAATCCCTTTCTGTAGCTTACACAGCACAAAGCAGCTGAAAAACTGGCTTCTCTGGCGAGCTGAGCTCTCCTCCAGTTTGGGGAGGCACCAATGCCAATGCCACAGCCACCTCCAGCCCCATGGACAGCGGGACAGGATTCCCAGTGCCCTGAGGTTGTCCTAAGTCACATCAGAGTCATGATGACTTTCTCTAGTCTTCCCTGGAATAGGAGTACCTATGTTTGGTGTTCTGGGGGAAGGTGGTGTTACGGTTCGGGTGCTCTATCAGTTTGTGCTTGCCATGGCTAGCAGCGGCTGTGCTTGGCAGTGGGCACCCACCCCAAATAAACCCCTCCCAGCCAGCAGCTTCTCAAGGGCATGTTCAAGTCTCTCTAGGCTTCATCCAGCACAACAGAGGTGAGGTCTGCTGACCTCTGAGACATCTCTTACAGTCTCACCTGTCCAACTAATTCTCTGTCACAATTTTTGCCCAGCTGTCGCCTGCTCTGACAGGGGAAAGCTCCCAGTTTTGGGACCTTACCACTGCTCTGGTACTTCAGACCAGATTTCTCATTCTCTTCGGGTGGCTCTGCCAGTCATGAGGCTCATCCTCCACTGCACAGCCAGGTCTCCTGCCTTGCTTTGCATCCAGGAATCGCTTGTGCGGAGGAGCAGTGGGAGAACTGGGGACTGAATCACCCTTCATCCTCTCCTGGGGAGGTCAAAGGACTTTTGACATAAATCCTAAAGATTCCTGGCCCGGTGCTTGGTTAAACCTGCAAATGGCCTCTGTTCCTCTTGACTAAGCTGCCTGATTCACTCACTTCATCATCTGCAACACGATGACCTAATGTTCATGCGATGGACACGAAAACCCATGTTTGACTGCATCATGTCATGATGGCACTGGCCAGGTCTCTAGGAGCATCACGTGCTACAAACAGCAAGTCCCCAGCATCAAAATGAAATGATCCTGACTTTATCTCTTTTGCCTTGGGTTTTTTTTTTTCCCTGGCTTTGTCTCCAAGCCTCAGCTTTGCCTTGACTTGTGCTTGGCACGTGCTGGAAGGTGCTTTGTGGGTGATTGCAGCAGCAGCATCCCTTTTGGCTTCACTTGTATCTGGGGAATCCTGACCACTAAAACAAATTTACTCTTTAACTGTGGGCAGTCTCTATGCTAAGAATGCTCTATACAACCCTCCTCTGGGAAGGATGTGGTCTGCAGAGAGACACCTAACTGTCCTCCTGACAGTCTGAGAGTACAGGGGCTCTTCCCTGGCCAGGGGCTGGGCAGCACCACGTCGTCTTGAGGAAGAAAGGAAAATTTGCCTTCAAGGACTAGTCCGTAAAATCTGATCTGAGAATTCATGTCCCGGTGCTGAAATAAACCATTGTGCAGCAAAGAATAGTTCACAATATAAGCACTCAGGAAAGAAGAAAATAATTTTATCCTGATTTCTAGTGTCTTCCTGACTTGTGAGCACCCTTCCATACTCACACATGTCAGCAGAACACAGCGGAGATATATTTATATGAAAATCTGGCTGTCTCCACATCTATCTATAGCATTTCTTTCTGTGTCCTTAGCTTCATCCTATGGCAGCGGGTTTGCTTCAGTTTGGTTCCAGTGCCTAGAACATCCCTGTGCAAAGGGGTATCAGCACCCCGTGCCCAAAGGGGACAGAAACGACGAGCCCTCGTGCAATCAGACCGGCAGCTTGGACGGGTTGGGGTTCGCATGGGGAGCCTGGAGCGTTGCAGCGTCCTTGTCTTGGGGCACTGCCAGTGGGGAAGGGGATCCCCCCACGGGCCTCCCTGCAGATGAGGGCCCCCGCTCAGAAAGAAGTGGCGGCACATCAGTATGCAGAAGTGGTTGCCGCTCGCCAATAAATTAGCATAAACCACTCTAGGAGGTAAATAGACATACAAGGCGCCAGTGTGTGCAGCGTGGGCTGCGGCTTTGTCTCAGCCCCACTATTGTCACGGCCCCTGCTGCACACTGACCGAGTGGGGCCGGTGTGGTGGGCTCTTACACTTTTGACTGCTGGATAAAAGGGGGGAACATAAAGAGAGGGGAGAACTTTTTTTCGGGTTTTTTTTATAAGTCCAGACGAAGTTACAGACGTCTGTTAAACGTCAATTACAGCTGAATAAAGACGTCTGCTCGAGGCTTAGTTATGGCTCCTTTCAGTCACCAAGATTTTTCCAGGGCTGGCCCGGGATGCCTTCGGCAACCTAATTTGGAGATTGTAACTCTATAAACAGGCTCTGGCATTAATCAAGGCTGGTGAAAATGCAAATGATGGCATGGAAGGGGCTTGGGGACGGGCCAGGGTCCTGTGCCTTGCAACTCGGGGCAGGGAGTAAAAAGAGGAAAGCAAAGAGAAGGAAGAAAGGGGCCACGCAGAGGAGCGGGAATCCATAAATAGAGAGCTCAGTGGGGTTTGCTGACTTTCCTCCTGATGCTCTGGGAATCTGGTCCCATCAGGACCCCTCTGTACTGACTTTGCTTCCCGCTGGTTAACCCTTGCGGTGCCCCTGGCTGTATGAGCCTGGTTGCGGAGGTTTTTCCCAGGAAAACCAAAGCCAAAACACCAACAAACAGGACATGTAATGCTTTAAAATCTTGGAGGATCACTGGGTGATTCAGAGCACCCAGACTATGTAAGACAGTGTGCCAGAGAGGCTTGGAGACTGCAAGGAGTCACTCCTTTGGGAGGGCAGCTCATGCTCTGCTTGGGTCCCCATTGCTTATTATGTGGCTCATTGATATTGTCTCTGAACAGGCCTCTGAGCTCTAGCTGGGTAAAGTCCTGGGAATGAAGTCCCATATCATTGTTGTCCACACCATTAAAAGCCATCCTGGTGACCATAAAGACCAAAGCAACTCTTCAACAGGGACAAGGTACCTAAGAGAAGCTTCTTCCCTCTTGGACACACCCATATTGAGAGGATGAGGGTGAAGGGCTGGAACTCCCCTTGGCCTCATCGCTGGTATTGCCTTCTGTCCTGGGATGGGTCAGTACCTGGTGAGGAGAACCACATCCCATAGCCATGCCATAGCCAGATGTTGCAACCCAGAATATAAGGAATAAGCCTGAAAATTGGAGTGGGAACAGTGCTGCTGCTGAGGGCTAACAGTGTCTTAGGTGTAGTATGGAGGAGGCTTCCCTGACCTGTGGAACATCCTTCCCATGACCTGCCTTGGTGCTCAACACTGTGCTGGCCCAATGCACCATGTGGTGACTGTGGGATTGATGGTCCAGAGGAGCTGAAATCTCCCTCCCTTCCTCAGATCTTCTGGGAATCTTCTTTGTTGGAAACATTTGAGAAGGCAAATGCAGCGTTTTAGAGACAACAGTAACAGAGGTGCCCCCTTCCCATTCTTCTTCCTTAGGAAAGCATTTTCTCCTCTCACGTCCACTCTGTGGGGACTATCCTCTCCCCATTCCAACCTCTCCTTTTTTCTTCTTTGTCATTCCCTTTCCCCCATCTCACGTGGTTATACACTTTCCTGTCTTCTCCCTATTTCCCTATCAGAAAAATCAAACTGGCAGAGACACACAGGAACTCCAGAGAAGCCCCCTCTTGTTCCTTGGAGAAACTCTGTGTCTATATGCTTATACCACAGGGTACCAGGTTCCTCCACAGCCCACAGGGGTGAGGGTTGGAGTCCCAGCCACCCTGCAGACCTGCCATCGGACTGGCTTGAGAGGGTGACAGAAAGAAGGATTTATCGCAGAGCATTGAAACAGAAATGCAAGTCCCAGGTGCTTTCCCTTCAGATGGTGATCAGGAGGGAGCCTGCCCTTCCCAAGCCATAAGCCTGACACTGCTGGGGTCTGTGGTGAGATCTGTTTTCCCCTGGTTAGTTTCCATCCACCCATAGCTTCACAGCAATAAGCTGGAAAACAAACTGCATGCTTCTGCTAAACACCTGAAAGATTCCTTCCAACGTTAAGAGGGTCTACACATGGGATTTAGCCAGAGAACCTTCTTTTGGTTCTGGTTTCTACACAGCTGAGCCGTTTTCCTCATGAAGCATCCTAAGAAACATGCAGTTGGTCCCGGCAGAGCATGAATGAGGGAGGCGATACGCCAAGGCTGTGGGGAACCCCTTGCAGGGAGGTAGCACATGTTCATGGGTGTCTCTTGCAGGATTTGATTTTCCTCAAGAGGATGCGGTTCAGAGGAAAGACAAGAGGTGGACAGGAGGGTGAGACCTCAGAGAGCTGCAAACACTGTTGTGGGCAGGGACACGGAGCAGAAGTCCTCAAACAGGCAGCTGGTTGTTATGGGTTGGACTGGGATGGCTGGTTCTCTGCAGCCTGCGGCTGATGCTACCGTAACCCTGAGTTCATATCCTTTCCCCTTTCATCTGGGCAGAGGGGCACAAATGGCTTTTTGGGGAGCTGGCGGCACTGGCAAGAGAAGGAAGGTCAGACCTTGCAGTGAGAAAGTATCACTGAGCCCAGAAACCAAGAGACAACGTGAAAAAACGGATGGAGGTGGGGAGGAGGATGGAGATGAGAGGATCAAAAGGGGGCATGTGGATCAGGGCACAGAGCCAACCCGGCGGACAACGCCCAGGGCTTCCTGAAAAAAACAGAGGATGGGGTGGACCAGCGACAGCTGGAAGATTTAATTGCTCCTCTCCACAGACCTGCTCGGCTCCCTCCCTCTCAGATCTGCATTTCAATATGAGAGCAGCAGTAAGTGGGATGCCGCTGGAAGGGGTTAGAATGATTAATCATTTAAAAAGCAAGATCTTAATTACAGGGTGCAATTTTTGCTATTTAAGGAGTCCATTAGTTTCCAGAAAGGAAAAAAAAAATTATATATATATATATATTGCAGGTTATTCTCCTTTTGAAGAAAACGGGGGGGGTACCAGGGGGCCGCGGCACCCAGGCTGGCGTGGCCGCCCCTGCCGGGGCGAGGGCGTTGGTGTGCGAGGATGGCGAGGGGGAGGTGGTGTCATTTGTTCCCCGAGTGATATTTTTGAAGGGTGCTGGCTGCGAGCGTTCGCCGCGCTCAACCACGCGTTGGCACAATCTGTGCCGGAGCAGGCAGACGGCTTCTGCTCAGCCTCCCCCGGCACAGCTCCTCCTCCCCGGGGGCAAGGGGAGGATTCGGCCGCTGTCAGCACCACTGACCCCTCGGCCGAAATAGCTCCCGAAGGGCTTATTGGGGGGTAATTGCCGTGATAACATCTTGTCTGCTGGGAGCCAGGCTGAGACCTCGCGTAACTCGTCTCACCCGCGGCTGGGGCAGCTCCTGATCGTGCCGGGGCGGGGGGCTGCAGCGTGCCGTGGGCCACAGCGCTACCCCTGATCGGTGACAGGGGACATCGAGGCGCAAGGGGATGCTGGTTCAGCTGATGCCCGCGATGCCCCAGCCCCGGCGGCTGCGGGCTCGGGCCCCGTCTCCCCCGCGCCGCAGCCTGGAGGGAGGTGACGGGGGTTAATCGCCCACCGCCTCCCCTCTGACCCCTCTGTGGGTTTTTCTCTTGTATGGTCATTTAGCCGTCCCCTGACACAAAAGGGAGCGATTAAACACAACTCAGGCCCTTCATGCTTTAGTGGATTAATTTGCTGATCCCCCATGGATTAAAGGTCTCGACAGGATCAGCGGGAGCAGCGGGGCAGACCCCGGCGGGAGGAGGGCAGCGATAGTCCCGGGCAAGCCTCAGCCTGCAGCAATCCCCCTCTCTGGGGACCTCGCGGTGTCACCGAGCCATGTCAGGGTTCACGGCATCGGAAGCTCGCCTAAATACTACATCCCCAGACCTTCCCGCTCGCTCTGCTGAGCGGCCAAGGGACGCGGGCACCTGGGCACCCCGCTTTCTCCAGGAAGCGAAGCCTGTCCCTGATGCAACCCAGCAAGGGCGGGCAGGGTGAGGGTGACCGCCAGCTCCAGAGCAGAGGGAAGGAGGGCGACGGTGACTTTGGGGGGCTGCACCCCAATGGGGGGGGGGGGGGGGGGCGTTTGCCCCCCCAGGGCTCCGGGGGGGGAGGGTTTGCCTCTGCGCGGGGGGGGCCCCCGCCTTAACCGCCGTAACCCGGAGGTGCACTCCTTGGCCCTTTTCCC
>WTSP01007208.1:0-20123 GCA_025331215.1 Actenoides lindsayi | reverse complement strand
CGCCCACCGCGGCTGCGGCGCAAGTATGTGCCCGCGCCCGCGGCGCCGCGGGGTACGGTGACGGGCGGCGGCGTCACCGTCCGCCGGCGGGCCGCTCCGCCGCCGAGCACCGGCAGGAAATGCCACTGCTCCGATTGCCGCAGCTAATTGTCTGTCTCCTCTCACGGCACGAACATCTGCCGGGGCCGAGTGCGGGTGCTCCGTCCCCTGTCAGCCGCTGGTCTTCTCCTTGCGGAGATCGGGGAGAGCCCCCTTCGCTGGCGTGCGCACACCACCGCCGCGCGCTCAGGCGATGTGCTTAGGTCTCCGGGCACAGCCTGCCCCCCATCTCCTGCCCCCCCAGTGCGGGAGACACGCACCCCAGAGGACCTACTGTACCCGGGCGGTAAAGCAGGGATGTCCTGCCCGGGGGGCCGCACCCTCCCCCATCTCCCGCTCCCAGAAGGGGACCCACAAAAGAAAACCCACCGACACAACAATGAGGAGGGGGGGAAAGGGGTCTCCTTTAACTGGACGCAGAGCCCAAAATGAAGCTCTGTCCTTGCTCGGCCCCTGAGAGGGAGATGTGTGGCTTCGTGGTGTACTTTGACCTCCAGACTGAGAGGGATGCTGTGGGGTTACACGAGGTTAACAAGCGGGGGCTAAACACAGCTAAATGTAGTTCACCGCTTCCTAATTTGGGTAAGTTTCCTCTCTTCTCGAATGAGGTAAACAGGTCAGTTTGGGCGAGCTTTCTCGCTTCTCCAATAAGGTAAATGAATGAGTTTTCCTGTTTTTCTGCCTGTGGCCAAGCATCCGGGAGGCATCCAGATTTCCTCTTGGTCCACCAGCAGCACCCTCTGCCCTTTCCAGGCCCTCCACCCCCGACCACAGCAAAAGGTTCTTGTCCTCCTCACACCAACTCTGAACGGTGTTTCCCAAGACCGGCCACGTTGCCCCTGGCTCTCTCAAACAGCCCCCGCCTGCCCAGCTGGCTGCCAACCAGTGCTGCCTGCCCTGGGCACAGATAGGTACGGGGCACAATGTCCTACCCTCTCTTCCCATGCTCAGGGCACCTGGCTGGGTCTCTGTCTCATTCCTCCACGTGGACCACACAAACTTGTTGTATTTGAGATTAGCCCACCCTGCCACGTTAAAACCTCTGAACAGCTGAAACTGGCCAACCAACTCAAAGGAGGAGATGGTGTAAAAATTGAACTTTCCTAGGAAACCAAGCTGAACATCAGGAACATCAGCAAAGCAAGTCCTGTCTGTCCGTGCATTCTGTCTCTAGGATGTTTTTTTATTGGTTTTGGATTTTAGCAAAGCAGATACTTGTGTAATATTTACTAACCGGTGAGTTACCAACTCTAGATGTTCACTGAGACTGCTAAAAAAATGACAGAATTTGAGCTCTTGCTGTTGGATAAGGCAGGACACTTCAATTTGCAGTTGGTGGAAGCACTCAGAGATGAGTGTGCAGGCACTGGCACTCAGACCAAAGGTCCACCTGGCCTGCAGGCAGTCTGTGGTGCTCAAGGAAGGCTCCAGGTTTTTCGGGTCCATGGACTCCATTCCTAAGAGTGGCCAATAAAGGGAAGGACTGCCTCTCCACTTCCTTTGTGGGCAAGGACAAATGCTGCTGCTCCTGCCTGGCGGGACAAATGAGAAAGGCAACATACACAGCTTTGTAGGATGCTGTAGGGAGAGGCCATCACACTACTGCTCCCTACCTCAGTCTCCCCTGTTTACCACCAGGATAGGACTTTGTCCCTCCCAGAGGGATTCCAGCCTCCAGTATCTTCTACCATCTGCTTTTGAGACTCTGAGGGATCATTACAGCAGTTTCAGCCTACTCTTGCCTCTGGCACTGCATTTTGCAGCCCTGAAGCCACCCTCCACCCATCTTCAAGAATGTCTTTATTTTGCCTCTCTCATATCTCAGATCGACCTCTTCCTTAATGACCTTGGACTGCTCCCTATGCTCCCATACTGCATTCTCTCTGGTTCCTTCCCTGAGGTGGCTCCCCACATGCACGTGAGTTTGCAAGAGCCAAGCACTTTTCTTAGGCACCAAGTATGGCAAAAGAAGTAATGGGCACATCACCCAGCCTTCCATTCAGGATTCTTGGCCACAACATCTGAGGAAGCCTAAAAGTTTGTTTCCTGAGAAGGTCCAGCAGGTAGAACTGGCTGTGGGTAGCCATGGGATGGTGCAAAAAGAGTAACTCCCCTCCTGGAGTTCCTAACAGACAAGGACTCAGAAGTGGCCCTGTCCACTCCTATGCTATAGGTCTGCTGGTTAGCATGAAGGTATGGTATTTCATGAGAGATGCTTCAGTATTTGGAGGAGAAAACTGTTTTAGAGACCATCAAGGTTTTTATTCTGCTCTGTAACCTGGGGGAAGACAATGCTTTCCCAATGGGTTGCAATATGGAAGCCAAATTTTTCTTGGAGCCTCCTTCCACCTACCCCTTCCAAATCCACACAAACAAACACCTGGCATGAGAACCTGTGGCTCTGGGTGCTGACCAAGTTGTGGTACCTGGGCTTCTTCTTGACAGGCTTCTCTTTGACCTTAGCTTGGCTGCTAAAAGCTCTAATGTTACTTGCTGATCTGCAAGTAACATTCACTTCAAGATGTGATGTTCAATGGCTATTCGCTGATACCCATGAGGACATGTGATTACCTCCCTGTTGTACATCCCTCCACAAAGGGCAAAACAAATCCTGGCATTATGGAGAGGCAGCGTACTGCTGGCAATCACAGTGGCAGGACACCTCTCCAACCCAGAGGTCAGGTGGGCACTAGGATGACCACCTGAAGAACAATTGGGAATTCATGTGTTTGATCAGTGCTCCGAATCTTTCAGCCTCCATTTACTGAGGGTGCTGCTCTCTGCAGAAGATTTGTGGTTGTGGGAAGAGGCTGAAGTGAGGCATTGACATGTGAAGGGGCAGAAATACGGAAAAAGCATAGAAGGTGGGAGAGAACATCTCTACAAACCCCTTTCCACCCCTGGGAAGGAACACAAACACTTCCACCTCTTTCTCACCCCACACACATGGAGCAGCTAAAGCTGCATGTTTAAATTCCAGAAGTTGCAGAGTGACTCCCGCCTGTGCTACAGACTCTCCTACCTCTGGACGGGGGACAACACATCAGTGCTGCACCAACTAATGCTGACTTAACTGTTAAGTGCAGTTCCTATCTGGATGGTGGAACAGGATGCACTTTGGTCACCTCACCAGAGTGGAGGCCAATGACTCTTTTTCGTCCAGCCTGAAATGCTGGTGGTTGCTCAGGTCAGGACAGAATGCCTGCACCTTTCTGCCCCTGTGGAGAGGCCCTCCTAATCCCAGTAAACATCCACACACCAGCCAGGAACGCAGGAGTTCCCATCAGCAGGCATTTGTCTGCTTTTGGATGAGTCGGATTTCTCCAGTGCCTGGCATGTTACAATAGTATTAATTTGATGCTCAAACATGTACTTTGCAAAGAGAAAAAAAAAATGTTTACATGAAGAGTGACAAGCATTTTTTCATGCCCCAACAGCTCATGATGTTTTCTGTTTCCTTGTTCCTTATCACCTCGGGGAAAAAAAGTTCCTAGCCTCCTATTTGTCTTCTGACTGATGCCCAGAATACCGCTGACATTTGAACAGCTCTATAGTGAGTCCAAGTTCTCTTCCCTGGTTATTTTACAGCTTACGATGGCTTACATATAATGGAAGTTATTTTCCCCCATATAAAATACTTTGTCACTGTGTTTCTGTTTGGTCAGTCTGTTTGACAAGATCCTTCTGAAACCCTTGGTAATCTGTCTTTCCTGAATAATGTGTGTTCCACAACTGCACGTGGAATTAGTTCATGCAAATACACATCTCTTAGGTGAAGCAACTGATGCCAAACCTATCCTTGCATTTCCATCTTCTTTAAAGCAAAGATTTACTCGCTACCTTCAGTTCCTAGCTTAAATAATGCCCTCTAAAAGTCATTATAACGATGGCTGTAACTGTGACTTCTTTCCTACACTAAAAGATATAAATAGGCATCATTCATCTAACTAACCTCAGCCTCTGGAAGCCAGTGGAAATTTTTCTATCGATTAGAGTCAGCTTGGGTCAAGCCTTACACAGTGTTTTCTGACCTCTCGCTCTACTAATTCTCTATTTCAATTTCACATATGTATCTAACACTTCATATAGTTGCACTTTTCTTTTTTTTTTTTTTTTCTTGTGGAAGAGAAATCCCGATAAGGAGGTCCCAGAGGTCTTTAGCTTGTCATCGCATCCCTTCATAGGCTGAATGCATGCAGAATGCTTTAGGAAGAAGCAAAAGCTAAATATAGAATCATTTAAAGCCTACCCGTTAAGGGCATGCCTACATGACACAAATGCAACTAGCTTAGGTACCAGGCACGGTGCAGTCACAGAGCTAAGTATAACCGAAACAGAGGAACTGGCTGACAAACCATTCCCCTGCGCTCACATCCTGTCTCTCAGTGCCAAGTATCAGAGCCTTGGCGGAAGATATAAAAGTTCATAACAGACAGTTATATACTAACTTGACCATAGAGTAACTTTCTTCCCGATTCAGCTCATCAGCAGCCAATTTATGGTCTGAAGCACGTAACGCTTCTGCTTTTCTCTCTTCCCTAGTGTTATTGCAGGTGTGCCTTTTATTCACAAAAAGCGGTAATACAAGTGGCCTTCTAGGCTGGTCAAAATGATGGGAAATAAATTCATGCAATACTGACATGTTACAACCAGCCTCAGATGCCCCTGCTGACTTTAATAGAAGGTGAGGACATGGAACTGTAGTCCAGAAACACAAAGCATTAATTTTGCATTAATCAAACCTGTATTATTTGGCAGAAATATCACTGCCCACCTTTCTTGTGCTAGAAGTTACTTAATCTGCTGGTACATCATCTGTTTATCCAGAAATAAAATCATCAGCTAATGAAACAAAGATGAGAATATTTCTTGCGCCTTGGAGAAGAAGACATCAGCAGTGTTGTACTGAAGACACAGTCAGCAGGCAACTGCAACTTTTTGCTCTGACAGCTGCCAGTCCCTTCTCCCCACCACACGATCCTCTAGAAGGGCAATGGCACTTCTCCCTCTGGTGTCTTTTGTAATGAACATCCTTCTAAGACTGGCTTTTCTTCTGCCTTTTGCAAACTCTCTTATATTACAGTGTCCTGCAGAGCATCTTATTTCAAAGCACTGATGCTCACTGGGAAGCTATCTAAGCTGCAGGCTGCCAGCAATGATGTTGGCATCATGTGACATTAGCACGGTGCTGGCCAGGATATCCCCAGTGTGGTGGCATTGCCGTCACCAGATCAAAACCATTGCTGCCAGCAAATCAAAAACATTGCTGCAGAAGTCATGTAGCTCAGCTCCACCATTTCCCTTCTGAACCCTCTGGGCCACTAAAACGTAAATCCCATTTGCTTTTTCTCTTTGCAAACTATCTTAATCCTTGGAGGGATGTAGTGTAACATGAACACAAAGCTCAGTCCTGGGCAGAGCAGCGATGCAAGTGATGCCTTCTCCTCATCTTGGGAAAACTCTGCAGGTTGTATGGAGAGCATATAAAGTCAGAAATGTCACTCAGCTCCTGCAAGGTTTAGCCTATCACCCTTGCTTCTCTTCTCTGGAGCAGCACAAGCTTATTGTGATTACTAGCATATTTTACAAGAAAAATCCCAGAGAAAAGAGCTCAGTCACAGTCAGGCAAATCCTCCCTGCATCTGGGCCCTAAATAGCCTGAGAGTGTAGAAAATTAACAGCCTTTAATTACAGGTGCCGTTGGTCCCTGTGCATTGTCCCTGAGCGAGAGGACTGCCTTTTTACAGTCAGGCAAAACAAAGGCAACTATATTCAAATCAGTAAAATTTCTTTGGGGAATAAACCAACACATATTTTGGCCGCAAGAACCTGCAACTACCCAAAGGATAGCTGGCAGTTTAATGGCCTGGACAGCTTCAGACTTTTAGCAGTTCTATGTAGAACAGCGGGTTTTTCCATGATTGTTGTCTCACCCCAGCTACCTTGGAGGTCAAAAGATTATTTAAGGCCCCATGCTTCAAGGTGCTGAGTTGTATTATGAGATGACCCATGGAACACTGTATCAGACCTTGTATCCTCCTGCTTAAGCCCAACAGGTCAAATTCTTCTTCCAAAATGCTGGCTTCTTTATTCTGCTAAGACCCTGAAGAGTTAAAGTTATTAACTGGCTTCGGAATAAAATGCATTAGGAATAAATATGCTTTAGGATAAACCTATTAAATGGATAAAAATACCATTACCAGTGGTGAAATATGATTGTGTGACCTTTTAAATAAATAAGCCTGCTATGCACCAAATTATGTCAGATAATAAGCTTTATACATGATAAAGTCATGCAGTAGGTCTCAGTCTTCAGGCATTCAATGAAATATTGCTAGCCATAAAGGGCTTCTGAAATGTTACGCTAAAGAAAATTACTTCCAGCTATAAAAACTTAACTGTTAAAGCAAATGTAGTTTCTCTCACAAAATCCAATGCAAAGCATTGGTTGCAAGAGGCAAAGCTTACTAGAAACAAACATGAGGTATTCAAACTATTTTGCAAATACACAACGCTTCTTAAAATAACTGGGATTCCAGGTAAATCTGGAATAACTCTACTGAAAGCAAAATGGTTATAATCCTGTAATGCCAGTGTAAGATCCAAATTATGTTTGTAGGGTCTTAGAAATACGTTTGTGGCATATCTCTGGATACAAATATTGCTGTGGATCCATACTAATGTACCCTTGTAGTTTTGGCAATTGTACAAGCGGTGGAAATAATGACCTCTTCCGGCTGCCCTGAATCTTGGGCCTGTCTGTGTTATGCCTCAGTGACTTGCCCAGATTACTCCTGACACAATGATATTCCTATTAAGGGGCTATTCATATTTGATGTGATGGAAACAGAGCTGGATGTTATCAGTCTCATGAATAAAGACAGACATGCATTTAGTCAGCTTCAGCTACCAGTTTCATGTGCAGCAAGAACTGGCTCTATATAGTAAGTCAGTGTAAGAACTTTCTCCTCTAAACCATTACAAATTAGAAGGAATGAAGCAAATTCTCTCATTTCTTCTAGTGATCATGAGGTACTTACAGTTTTAATAAAGTCATCATAGTCACTTCATCTATTGTTATGTGAACATCAGTAAATACACGCGGTTTCCAGCTAGGTTCTCAAACACAGCTCCAAGGACTGAAAATACTCTTGGGACTCCCTGCCACAATCAATTATCTTCTCCAAAAGGTGATATCAGACATTAACAAAAAGGAGCATTCCTGGTTTTTGGGTTGGAATTTTGGTTGGTTGGTTGGGTTGGGATGGGATGGGGGTTATTTGGGTGTGGGGTTTTTTTTTGTTTCTTTGTTGTGGTTTTTCTTTGTTTTGATGTTTTGTGGGGTTTGTTTGTTTGTTTTTGTGGTTTTGGTTTCTGAACTGGGAGAATGCAAACATCTTTTTTGAGGACAGAAAATATTTACTTGACCTCCAGCTGCAAACACTGTCAATTTTCACCAACACCAAATCCAGTGCAAACTTTTACAGGAGGGGCACTGAAAGAGACATAGCAAAACTCAAGCACACAAAAGAAGCCAGCTTTGCCCCAACTCCCAAAAAGCAAAATGATGACTCCCCTGAATCTTAGCCATTTTATCTGCGAAGAAACAGATACATTCTCCACAACTAATTCTAGTGCTTTTGCTAAACAGAGCAAGATACGCCATGTAAAACACAACTTAAACTGTGCATTCCACTGCAAAGGAATGGGTGGCATTATGAGGCTAGCAGTGAAATTTTATCTCCTCTTCCTGAACAGCTGTAGCACCATGTCTAGAAACAGATTATTAGGTCTGTTCCAGGCAGGAGCTCAGCTGCAGCCTGAAAATGCCTCCAGGCACTTGCCATTTTGTTTTATTGCAGTTCCTCGAAACTGGTCAATTGTAAGCATCAGTCTCGCAGAGAAGGCACATTATCAGCAGTGAAGGACAACTGCTTGTTATATAATCCTGCCAAAACCTTGATACAGCAGTTCTCGGTGAACTACCAGCGTGCTCTGAGTCAGCTGGAAAGTTTCTGGTTCAGTGAGCTTCCAGGAGCAGACCATCAAAACAGGTTATATTTCCACTTCCCATTTCCAATTACAGGATGCACCAGTGAGTCAAGGCAATAATTTTCTTTTTATCTACCTTCAGATGCCATCCTGCGTACGGATGCAGCTCGCACTCCGGCTGAGCCAGAAGCCCCATGGGAGTTCCCAGCTGTCTCTGGATGTCACAGCTTGCAGCTGTCCTGGGTGCCTCTTGGCACTCAGGTCCCACTGCAGTTACGGAGCAGAACAATCTGAGGGCAACCACAGTGTGGCGAAATCCTTACCCTGTTCTTCAGAGAACTGGAAATGCTACATGAGGGCCTGGACGTGCTCCGTGCTCAGCAGCCTTTCTCCAAACACCCATTGCTGGTCACTGTCAGAAGCGGACACCATGCTCATTAGACCTCTGGCCTCGGTCTGCATGGCCGCTCATGTGGTGGGAGGCCAGTGCTGCCAAATGCCATATCCGTGCTCCTGACATCAGAGCCAGGGGCTTGATTAGCTCATGCTCTTTTTTTTTTTTCCCCCTTCGAGGGGAAAAAATGGCAAGTCTTAATCCAGTCCTGGGTCACAGATCTCAGTGGGACACATTACACTGGGTCTATCTTTGAATTAGGAAGTCTCCTGACTAAGAGCTGATCAGCTTACAGTTACTGCTCTCCCACCTCTCTCCCCCTCCACCATGCCTGACAGACAGCTGGAGTCAGTTCTTCTGACAAGAGTGTTGGCACATGTGCTGGTTTGACCTTGGTTGGACTCCAGGTGCCCATCAAACCACTCCATCACTCCTCCCTCCCCTCTCTCCCTCCTCCCCCCCCCATCAGCTGGACCAGGGGGAAGAAAATAAGATGAAACTTGTGGGTTAAGCCAAAGGCAGTGTAATGAAAAGCAAAGCAAGGCCACACATGGAAGCAAAAGAAAACAGATTTTTTTCCTCTACTTCCCATCAGCAGGTGATGTCTGGCCCCTTTTCCAAAAAGCAGAGCTCCAAATGAGTATCTGTTGCTCCAGAGGACAAGCAGATTCCCCCCCCCCCCCTTTTTTTTTTTCTTAGCTTTTATAGTTAAGCTGATGTCATATGGTATGGAATATCCCTGTGGTCAGTTTGGGTCAGCTGTCCCAGTTGTGTCCCTTCCCAAGATCTCTTCCACCCCATCTCACTGCAGGGGGAATGTTGGAAAAACATCCTTGGTGCTGTGTGAGCCCTGCCCAGCAGCAGCCACAACACGGGTGTGTTATCAGCACCTTTCCAGCTCTCGGTGCAAAGCACAGCACTGGGAGGGCTGCTGTGGGGAAAATTAACTCCAGCTCAGTCAGACCCAATACAGCACACAAAGCTGAGAAGCTTGTTTTTTACAAACCCAAACAACTACAACTTTGGCAATCTCACTCTTATTGAACAATAACAACAACAAAAAGAACTGAGTCAGCAACAAACAGCAGCCTGTTGCACAGGACTGTAATAAACCCAGGAGAAACGGGATGGGTCTGGTTGGTCTGGCTGGTAGGTGCTGAAAGAGCTGGTCCAGGGTTACCACTCCAGGGACCAAAGGGGGGAAAGATGAAAGGTAATCACTTACCCAGTTGTCCGTCTCTCTCCTCTGCACACAACAAAATTGCTTCAGCCTTCACTACTACTACAAAGCTCATATTAAAGGACCATTTGATTCAATATTCAAGCTGTAATGCAATTAATATGATTTTAGGACAATTTGCCAAATCTGCGAAACCCATCAAGTTTCAGTGTTTGTTATGATCTGGGCAAAACTGCAGTTTTGCATTCCATTTCCACAGTCATCATTTGACTTAAATAATGACTTGGGCTCAAGACAAGTATCTTATTTCCTTATTTTAAAATTACTTTTCTTTAAATTAAAACGTCAGAAGGTTGCTAGAATGGCACCTACTAGAAGGCAAGATAGTTTATTAGTGAGGTGTTTTAAAGGCTTCAGTTCTAAATGGATAGGACCATAACTGGAGCAAATAGAACTCACGTATGTCATATGTTTTCCATAATTTTATGATTCTTGTATTTTTTATTAAACTAGCCAATGAAAATAACAACTATAGCAGAGTTTTTCATTTAGCTTCAAGAGCCAGAACAGTGATTCAGTTGTTCACAGTGAGTTCTCTTCTCCTC
The DNA here is from genome assembly GCA_025331215.1 of Actenoides lindsayi. NCBI lineage: Eukaryota > Metazoa > Chordata > Aves > Coraciiformes > Alcedinidae > Actenoides > Actenoides lindsayi. The sequence continues at coordinate 9,853 of WTSP01007208.1, read as the reverse complement.
CACAACATCATAAATCTAAGAATTGGGTTTCCAGTGTATTCCGTTACAGTAATTAATTTGTGTTTTCCATGTATATGGTATAACTGTTGCTTTAAAGTTGCTGTTTGGGTAAAACCCAAGCAGCAAGTATAATCTAAAATGCGTATCACACGTAAAAGGCTGTAATCATCTTCTCAGTACAAGTCATTTGCATTAACATGAAAAACTTAGTATCTCACTATCAGTTCATATGAGCTTTTACTCTCTACCTATTAAGAATGGATCAAGAGGTATCCATCAGAAAAAAAACCTACCTACATGAACATTGGGAGCTAGATTCTTCAGATTCAATAGAACCAATTGAATCATCTATTTTGTATAAAATACATATGTATAAATCTATTTTTAAAAAATCAATAAAGTTCCTTTTATTTCCACCTCTTCTTCTAAATGTATAAATATTAACTGATTTATATCTGTCCTTAACTATTATTGTGTAGCTGAGTCTTCCTGTGTCTTTTTCTGTAAAAAAAAGCTCATAGGCAAATGTTCTCCATCACCACTTGTAAACAAAGTGAAAATAATCTGAAACTTCCTATTTTACTTAAAAGCTTCGCTGCGACTTTAAGCATGCATTGACAAAAACACTTTCCAAATACTTGCAAACAACGTAGCAACTCGCATATCATCACTTTTATATACAGCTCTGAATGAACTGAAAACACAAAGCTCAAAACACATTATTTATAAAGGTTGCATAACTTGCTATCTAAGCTTATCTGACTAATCACGAAACCCATGAGAGAGGCAGGTGGATCCTAACAGCGGATGAGTTGAAGGGCCATGATTCTCATACAAGGAAAGGGTTCAAATAATTGCTTGTTAGTCACAGAAAAACAATGCTGGAAGAAAAATGTATGAATAAATGAATGAGTGAACAGTGGACTAATGAGCTACTTCCTCCACTTGGTGTATGAGCTCTCTGGGGACGGCGACTCATTTTTGTTACACGTGTGAACACAACGCGAAGTGTAATAGGGTCCTGGTTTCTGCCTGCTGTCCTAGCTATTGACACATTGAGGGCTTGAGCACCAGACACGGCCCCTTTCACAGCCTTCGGTTCGCAGCACCAACTGAGACTGCCCTTCTGCTCTGGGTTTGGCAACGTGCAGCCGCTGCCTGCCTGGTCTGTTGGGGTTGCAGACTGACACCAGAGACACAGGCACACAGGGCTAGTTCTGTGCTAAGGAGACTTGTGTCCAGGCAGGTGTATACTGCAGGGATGGCAACACCCAAACTTGAGTGATGAACCCTGCTGGATCCTGGCTAGCTGTAGCCTCCTCTGCAATGTGTTCCCGTCACCAGGCAGCACCAGGGTGCTAACAAGCCCAAGCCCCCTGGAAGACAGATGACTTGTACACTTTTTGCTTCAACTTTTCTTTTTTTCCTTCGATGTGCTTCTTGATTCTTGTGTTTCCAAGGGAACTTCTCAACTTGCACGTGGACAGTCAGCTTGGGACCAGAGGTGTGCCTCCACCGTCCTTTTGCAACAAGATCCAGGGTGCATAACCCCTAAGGAGCCAGCTAAGGTTCAACATACTAACTAGCAAGTGTTTTTCTAAAGCCTGGTACCAGGAAGGCAACCTGGAGAGACCTGAGCAAGCTCAGAAGGGGACTACCTTCTACCTGAGAGCACTATTTCAGTCAATATTGATCTTAACAGAGCCAGGATTAATACAATCACTTATCTGCTCCCACTGAGCTCACTGATCTCCAGGATACCCCTGCTATCCGTTTCCCTGACTGATGGAGAGTTGACAGTATTTAATGAGATTACATGTCATCTTCATTATGTAAGAGCCTGCAATTATATGATATCATTGAACATCATTTAATACTGAAGAAAAGCACACTGTCTGAAATTTAAGAGAGCAACAAGGGGCCCAGAAGAACTGGGTTCCAGCCCTGGCTTTGCCAGAGGCCTCTTCTGGCACATGAGGTAAGAGCAGGATAGCCACGGAATTAAAGGTTGCGTAGACAGTGTAGCTCAGGCACTTCCTAACCTGAGGGAGCTAGACTTCACAAGCTAAACACTCTGTGTGTAATTATTACATTGAGGCCGATTCAGAACCTTGACACATGAAGGGAACAACCCACAGGCTCTCCATCCTTTTATATGGCTGTACATTGCTGCTTTTTTTTTTTTTTCTTTTTGTGGCTGAAGTAGCGTTTCCATCACTCCGGGTATTTTGGCTCGGTAACCTCAGAACTAGACCTGTGTGTGCTGCAAAAGAAGAGCCATACAAGGGCAAAAAAGATGGTGTTTTTCATCTTGGAGAGTGAGTAGATAAAGGAGTAGAAATCAGGCTCTATTTTTAGAGTCCTGCTTTTTAATTCATTACCTCGACAGGGCTGTTCACATGCAGTCACTTATCTCACTAGGTCAAGGCTAGCAAACAACTGCTGCATCACAAGGACAGAGATATAAGTAAGCAAGTTGAGCTATTATTCTCCTCCATCACTAATTACTTTATTCTAAGACCCCCACAAAATCAAGTGACATTCAATGACCTTCTGCTGCATGGAAGGAGCCAACGGCCCCCTCCATCAGCATCTATGCCTACTGCAGGCAGCATGCTGGCATCCCTCGGCCAGCAGCACACAGCTGCCTTGCGGAGGCTCCCAAAGCTTTGGGGACAACATAAAGAAGCAATTACACTCGCTGTTGATTAGCAAGTCTATACCTTTCACCATAGCTAGCGTTGCCTAGTCACAAGCACTTCTATTAGCTAGGTGGAAGGGAGTTTAATACTTGCGTATTTAAAGAACATGCTAAATCACACAATCTGTTTTCACACATCCCACCCTCCAGGAAGGCAGAACTTGTTTCTGATAGGGGACAGTTACTTGCCAGGCCCTCACCTTCTACCAAAGACTAAGCAATTAGTTGATCTAGGCAGCTTACACAGAAATGAAATCCAGCCTAATAGAAGCTAACAGTCAACTATTTTCAACAGCACCTGACACCAGACTGATAGACTGGTACTATACAGCCGCCTTTCGCTGCCATTTGACTGTGGTGTTCATTTGGTCTTGCCTAGAAACCAGACAGCTCCTTTAATTACATCTAAAACATACCTGTTCTGATGGAGAAAAAAAATCAGTCCTGCAAGCAGAGCCAAGTAGATGGCTTGGAAGCAGATTGGATTCCTTTGTGTCTTAATAGTTTTCACTAATGAAATCCCTGATGCTTCCTCTTCCCCTGCCTTCCTTCAGCTAGTTTACTATCAGTGTTTCAGGCAGACTCTTGGTGAATAAAAAGGGTTTAACAGCCTCTCACAGGTCTACTGTCTCAGGTGACTGATTTTCACCACTCATACGGAACGCAGACTTACTGTTGAACTTACACAACAGACTCAAAAATCATCAAGTAGGAAAGGCAGAGATTACATAACCTCTCCCTAAGCCTGGTTTTCCAAGCTAACAACCCCAAACAAAAGTTTTCCCTAAATGTTTTGCCTTTTTAAAACACATTTTAATAAAGGTAATTTGCCTTTCCTCTTCACACAAATACTACACTGCAATTTCCCCTCCTTCCAACCCGTTTGGGTTAGAAGGGACCTTAAAGATCATCTAGTTCTAACCTCCCTTCCACGCACAGGGACACCTCCCGCTAGACCAGGTTGCACAAGGCACCACCCAACCTGGTCTTGAACATGTCCAGGGATGGAGCATCCACAGCTTCCCTGAGCAACCTGTTCCAGTGTCTCACCATCCTCAAGTGGCAGCTTGCATCAGTAGCTTTCAATAAACTTTGTAGGGGATGGTTGTTTCCCTCAGTTTTCAAGTTCAAAAGCCTACAGGCCTGCAAGGTGAAAAAAATCTCAGGTGAATCTCACTGAGGACACCCTCCATGTTTAAACCATGGCAAAAGACATGGTATTAGTGCTGACTGCCCCAACACCTCCCATCACCTTCCCTCATTGACAGCAAGGGTCCTGGACAGATCAACAAGACCTAGTTAAGCATCATCAGACTCAAAGTTGGACACGTTGGCTATACTGGCACCACCTTAAGCCTTTACATCTACAAAAGGGAAAGATCAAATGCCATCCATGCTCAGGGAAGATCTCATTCACTGAATTTGCTCATAGGAACTTCCACTTCCTGTCATACACCCTTCTTTAGAGAAGATAGTACTTCTTAACTGAAGATTCCTTCTGCATTTTTTCTTGTCCGAGCCAAACAAAATATGTCATGAAAGGTTTGCCACCTTGAGCTGTTCTTCCTGGCTTGAAGAACACGCTGCTGAAGTCTCTTCTGTCCTGTACGAACTTAAACCAAAGAGCAAATTCAAATTAGTTTCTCAGTTGAAAGGCAAACTTGCAACATTTCAGCCCCGGCAGGTCTGATGTTTTTAAATCGCTCTACATCTCAAGTTGAGGCTCCAGATACAGCTACTTCTTGGTTCTTCGATCAATCTCTTTTCCTATCACTACCCAATGGATGTGGAAGCTAGGACAGCCATACAGCTAATTTACCAGAAATTGTAGTTACTCTCCCCTCAGCATTTATGTGGAAGCTGACTTCATGCAGAAAGGTCACACTAATTTCACAAAATGCAGTCTAAGATACATTCATCTATTATAACTGTCTGTCATCCAAATACCGTTTCTACCACCTAACTCTGCAGACTAAATCAGAATGCAGCTCTTCTAACACCAGAGAAGCATTCTCTGTTCTGGGACCAAAAGGCAGATCTAAGGAACAGTCACCACTGCAAATTACAAAATGAACATCCTGGAATCTTGCACAAATTAATTAATGCCTACTCTAGTCAGTATTTTATTATTCAACCTAAAATATCGTACAGTTCTTTGTGAAGTGTCCATATTTAAAATACTGTGTGCACTTCAATGACCAGAGCAAGCCTTATCTTTCTATTCTGTGCTTAGTCGACTTAGCCAATGTTAGCAGATAGCACAGGCTCAACAGCTGGTTTCACACTGAAGACAGAAAAAAAAACCCCAGAACTTGAAAAATAAAATTGCCATTAGTATTTAATCACGTATAAAAAATAAACTAGCACTTTCAGTTTACATCTCCTTGCACAGGGTCAAAGCTGGCCTTTAATCTAAGCATGCAGCAGAGACCACAACCTACAGTGAAAAAGTAAACTCAGACTAACAAAAAAAAGAACAGGAGCTGTTAAAGACTTTCAATTCACACTGCACATATCTTTTCAGTCTTATCAAAAGTGAAACCCATCACAGAACTCTATGCTCGGGGTCTACAATCTTCACAAGCAAAGAATAATTACATTTTCAAAAGCCTTCCAAAACATGGAAACAAGTGAACTGAAGAATTCTACACTTGCCCACATAAACCAAGAAGCAGCAGAAGCACTTGTTATCTTCAACAACCCGCATCAGCTTTATTAGATGGTTACATTTACAAGAATTAACGGTAGCGGTGCAGCTGCAGGGTATTGCGTCTTCTCCAGGCAGCACGACGTGAGCCACCAATGGTGTGGTGGAATTTGTGGCCCTTGCCAAGCCCACGACTCTTCCGGCCGGCTGACGTCAGCCCACGCATCTCTCTGTGCTTGTGGACGGGCTTGGTGATCCACTGGGTATCAGGGTTGCGCCTGATGGTCTTATGGAAGGGATCAATCAGGATCACCTCGAAAAACTTGTAAGTGGAATCTTCACCCACCCAGTACGAGTTCAAGACTCTCAGAGCCCCGCAGTGACGGCCAGCACGTTCCTGGGGAAAACACAAACGTAAAAGGCTGTAAAATCATGGATGCAGGGCACTCTGCACGCAGAAAGGTATGGACAAACCTAAAATTTGGTAGGTGCTAGAAAGTTCACTTTGCCCTGAGGACCCTCTTCCTGAAAGAACCGTTCCCCTTCCTGTTGCAAAGACGCAAGAAAAAGTAATAGCTGAATGGAACACTGTATTAAAAAGACAAAAAAAAGTGCTTGGATGCCTACATGAAAGAGGTTTTGAAGTGTTAAGGAGGAAGGTGCTTGGTTGATGAAACAAAGACCTACTTTGTACACAGAAGCACCCAGTCAGTAAACACAGAGTTAAAAACAACTCTAACCTGAAGACGAGCATAATGCACACAAGCAGCATTTGGGGCCACAGAACAGTCTTCTGTGGGAAGTTATGACAGACTGATCAATTTGCACACCCAAAGCTACAGGGAAGAGACATTTCTGCAGAGAGTAAGCCCATACTGATAGAAAAGGAAGAGCTGATGTAACAAGTCTTTGTTCCACTGTTGGCATATTAGCGCTTGCTTTTCCTATCCTCGCTTGTGGTTGGAAAGAAGCAGTCTTAGTTTAGGAAACTAAACAAAGCAGGAAATATCAATTATGCATCTCCATCTGCCTCTCCTGTCAAGAATGCTCCTTATTTAAAACACTGAAAGTGTGTTTAATCGTAGGACTTAATCATCACCCTGGGAAAGTATGAACCAATGGACCCCATCCATCTTGTGTCCCAATGTGATCAATCTACTGCTGCAGTCTTCCACTAAACAGCGCTTGACTGTTTTTTCAATATGTAATAAAGTTCTTTCAAGTCCTTGTTCTATTTTAGCACAGGAGGGCAATACATATCAAACATTAAAACACAAACCACTGTCAATCAGCTTCTATGTAGGCATAGCTAACTACAATCAAGGTTTTATATTTCTGTATTTCCATCTGCAAAATATAAAGTCTTCCATAAGATTCAGAGGATTTCAAACTAAAACTGAGGGCCAATAACCTCTTCCATGAGATGTGACAAGTGAGCATGTAATTAGTCATGAGATGTCTGGGAATAGGGTTTTTTTCCCTTTTAAAAACCTCACCATATTCAACTTGAAGTCACTTAGGAATACTCTATTTCTGAAGTCCCAGGAACAGGAAAGTCTTCTGCTTCAAGATGGAGCAGTAACGAACAGCCTCCATCCTTTCACAATGTCCCTTTCACGAGCACAGACTAGTATTAACTAGCACATTGAAAGAGTTGCTTTCTAAAGGCAAGAACTACATCCCTTTAACACTATTACTGTGACCTTATGAAACTGTAACGTATCATAGAATTAACGTTTCCCTTTTGAGCCTTTCATCAGGCAGCATCCCATAAAAAAAAAAGTTATTCCCCACTCTGTACTTGAGGTGCCAACGTTTTTTACGAAGATCCAGAAGGCCCCTGGCACGCTGCTTCCAGCTCCTAGGATACACCCGAGCACGGTGTGCAGCACTGCTACTACACAAACAAGCGCCACAGACTTTAAGACAGGAACTCATCTGTACTTTGTGAAAGGACCATTATCTAAAGCTGGTAATAAGTACAACACGGCAGGGAACACAGAGGTGGCAGTTAGTGATCAGAGAAGTCAGAAACCTTAGCATACTGAACTTTTATTTCTCATGTCTAACCCTTTATTTTACTGGGGTTTATATTAGTTGTACATCTATTTTTTATTACAAATATTGTGGCATACTTTAGAAGTATACACTATGAACTTCAGTAAACCCTCTAAGTAGCACCTCCCCAGATTCTGCTTGTAAAGTCTCAATAGTTTTATTTCTCTCAATACTGCTTTTCAAGACATCCTGGTGCCTTCCTGCCATCAGTATTCAAGACTTTTTTACTTAACACATGAACAAAACAGTTGCTTCCCCCCCCAGCCCAAGTACTTTCAACTTTTACAGATTAAGACCTTCCTACTGTCTAGTTTCTGAGCAATAACCAAAATAGTCACCTCTGCTACAGACTGAAGGCTCCGGGCAAACTTCAGCTGGTTAACACCATGATGCACAGGTTTACCATAGGTTGCACCTTTCGGGACTGGGCGTTTACGGCCACCACGGCGAACACGGACACGGTAGATAACATAACCTAAAAGAAATGATGACTTAGGAACTAGAATTCTGTAGTGTAGCAAATGCAGATCAGAGCAAGACAATTTTGATGCCCACACTGCAATTCCACCCCCAAAAACTTTACACCAAGTGCTGCAAAATTAGGTCACTAGACTGATCTTTGCCAAAACCTACAACTGGAGATGGCTAACAAGGTATTTTTGTTATAACCGAGTAAGGGAATTGATGCAACTATTCTTTTTAGTTCCAAATCAGAGCTTATCACCTTTCCACTATGCACTTCCAAATACAAGAACAGCTACAGCTACGTTGTACTGAAAACCCCACCACCCCAAAATACCCAACAGAACAATGGCTCGAAAACTAAAATCCCATATTCTGATAGCAGCATTTACAAAGCACAGAAGCACAAGCCATCCACAAATCCCGTGGAAAATGTGAAAACAAGAAACTAGACAAACTTCACCAACAGTAACAGAAGCATAGACTCATAGTGAACAAACATACTGTTTTGAGGATTTGCTCCCATCAGATGGATGGACACTTCCCCAAGTTTCTTTTACTGAACAGTAACTGTTTTCTAATGACAATACAAACTACTGTCATCTTGTTTACTCAAGATCGTGCAGATGTAGTAGAGTCAAAGCGATGCATGACAAAAATTTGGGCAGAGAAAGGCCATCCCCCAAACCTAGGACACTAAACCCCCTGGGGCCAACTCTGCAGTAGTAACACAGCACAAGAACAAGACCAAAGTCCACTTGACCTCCAGCTGCCAAAATGGCCACAGAAGGTGCAAAATCAAAATTACCCAAAGGTTTTGGGCTATGCACAGTGCTACCAGTTTAATACACTGATAATATTAAGTTCATTTCACACAGGACACTTCAGGCTCTTGAAGAATATTTAAGCTTAGAGAATGAAAGAAGCTGACATAAAACTCAGATGCTCCATCATGAAGCATATGGACTTCACCCCTATGCCTCATTACCTTGCTTGGCCTTATATCCCAGCCTGCGAGCTTTGTCTGGTCTGGTCGGCCGGGGAGCTCGGTGCAAGGCTGACAGCTGACGATACTGCCAACAGCGGACACGAAGAAGGAATCGCATCACATCCGACTGCTTTTTCCTCCATAGCTCCTGAATGTACTTATAAGCACCCATGTTTGTCTACCTGTTGAAACGAGAGATCAATGACAGCTGGGCACCAAATCTCATTCCACATTTGAACAGCTTCGAACAGAGACACAGCAGAAAGATGTACATGTAACACCACTGAAATGCCATAGGATGCTCTCAAGCTTCTTTATACTACTACCATGTCTGGTAACATGGCTCACACTTGGCAGCCTCCAATGGGACACACAGCAATTACCATTCCCAAGAATTTTCTTTCTTGTCAATATGTTCTTAAGTGTTGAACTCCTCAGCTGAGAAATTTTCAGATGTGTACATTAGATACAACCAAAATTGACAGTTACCATTTTTAACAAGCTGTAAATATTAATCTATAAAGAAGTACATCAGTGGTGTGGTCTTTATTCTCAACAAGGTTTAATTACCCCTGAAAACCTTTGAGCTCTCACACACCTGCAGCAATTAGCAGATATAAAAGAACTCCATCAAATACCCATCCAAATCATCAGAAAAACGCAGCTCATTTCATGTGCACAAAGATCCCCAGTTCACCTGTGATTCCTCCACACTTCTCTTTTTAAAATCCGCCCAGCTATGGCCTAGCTCTTGCCATGCCAGGCCACCCCTTCTTTATGATTGCATTATGGCATAAACACCACAAACGGACTGCAGACTCGAACCAGGACGTGCGACCTGTAATCAACCTGCACCCGCTACGTTGCGGTGCGCGGCCTTCTGCTCGAACCCGGCAATCCCGAGTCCGACCGAGTGTCCCCCTCGCCGGCTCACAACCCGGGCGGGCACCCAGCCCGCCCCGATCAGACCCAGCCCACGGGCGCTCCACTGGTCTCC
>WTSP01007207.1:0-10239 GCA_025331215.1 Actenoides lindsayi | reverse complement strand
CATTGTCCCGGGATGTTTGGAATCTCTCCAGAGAAGGTGACTCCACCACCTCTCTGGGCAGCCTGGGCCAGGCTCTGACACCCTCACAGCAAAGAAGTTTTTCTTCCTGCTCAGTTGGAACCTCCTGGGTTCCAGTTTATGCCCCTTGTCCTGCCACTGGGCACCACTGACAGGAATATGGCTCTATCCTCTTGATATCCACCCTTTAGCTCTCGATCAGCATTGATCAAATCCCCTCTCAGCCTTCTCTTCTCCAGCTAAACAGCACCAGGGCTCTCAGCCTTTCCCCAGCATAGAGATGCTCCAGTACCCTCAGCATCTTCGTAGCCTCTGATGGACTCTCTCCTGGAACTGGGGAGCCCAGAACAGGACACGATACCTCAGATTTGGCCTCACTAGAGCAGAGTAGAGGGGGAGGAGAACCAGGGTTACCCTTGAGACCGGCATGCAGGCCATGGGGAACGCTGCACCCTGAGCCATTTATTTCTGGGTGCCTGTGCCATTACAGCAGCCCTCCAGGGACAGGCCAGCACCATCAGCCATCCAAGCCCTAATAACCAAGTGGGCAAGTTCACGCAGCAAGAGGAAGATGCTGCAGCTCAGGGTAGATTAGGGAAACTGCAATATTGGTGGAGTGAATCCTGTCCACCTACTGCTGGGAAAAAGAAAGACAATTAAGCAATGGTAATTTCAGAAGCACACACTCCAAACTACAAGAGATTACTGCTGCTTTCAGAAAAGGATATGGGATATGTATCAGCACTAGTGTGGCCAGCAGGAATAGGGCAGGGATCATGCCCCTCAAATCCTGGGTTCAGTTTTGGGGCCCTCGCTCCCAGAAGGACATTGAGGGGCTGGAGCGTGTCCAGAGAAGGGCAACGAAACTGGGGAAGGGTCTAGAGAACAAGTCTGGTGAGGGACCTGGAATTGTTGAGCCTAGATAAAAGGAGGCTCAGGGGAGCCCTGCTCACTCTTGACAACTCCCTGACAGGAGGCTGGAGACAGATGGGGTTGGTCTCTTCTCCCAAGGAACAAGCAATAGCACAAGAGGAAACAGCCTCAAGTTCCACCAGGGGACGTTTGGACCTGAGGAAGAACTTCTTCCTGGAAAGGGTTGGGAAGTCCTGTCCCAGTCTGCCCAGGGCAGAGGTGGAGTCCCCATCCCTGGAGGGTTTTCAAAGCCGTGGAGATGTGGTGCTGAGGGACATGGTTTAGTGGTGACCTGGCAGTGCTGGAGGAATAGTTGGACTTGATGATCTTAAAGGTCTTTTCCAACCTGAACGATTCTATAATAGAAAAAGCTTCTCATATGTGCATGCACATTGCACAAGAACGGGAAAAAAAAACCCTCAAGTAATCTGTGCTATGGGCCAGGACCTGACCTGGGTGCTACCAGGTATTCTACCCTCCATCATCACGCACCACAAGCCTTCCTGTGCATGTATCTCTACTGGGGGACACTGGTCCACCAGCATCTCAGTGCCAAGCTGTTGCCACTGCTGTTGTTACATCCCAGTCAAGGCAAGCTGGGGAAGCAGTGAGTGACAGGTCCATTGATCTTCCTGCATTTGGAAGTGAGATGAGAGCAGGAACGAATGCAAATCGGGGAGCAGAAGCTGTAGCTTTGATATGACACCGATATTGTCCCCAGCTCCAGAGGAAACCTCAGGGATGTGAAGCAAAGCAGCAGGGTGACCCTAAGGGACCCTTTTAACTCAGTCACGACAAGTCCACTAAAATAAAAAACAAAGCAGAGGCCAAAAAACCTCTGATAACACCAAACTGCTTTTTCAAAGACAGTCATTAGGAAGCAAAACAAAGAGAGAATGACTACTGGTACATGTGCAATGGATGCCACCAGTGTGCCAGAGCTCCTGACACAGGCTCTGATGCCAGTGGAGCTTTGGAAACCATGCACTCAAAACAAAAAGCAGCTCCAAAAAGAACTGAAAATCACTGTCAAAAGGTATCCTGAAAGCAAACACTTTCTAAAATGAAGATCGAGTCCAAACCCACCCTTGCCACGGGTGACTCCAGGCCTGGAAGTAAATATTTGACATAATCCAGCATTAGCTGTTCCTCAGCTCCCAGAATGAAGGTGCCGCTCACCTGCTGCCCAAAGCAAACCCACGCTGCAGCAGCAGGAAAATCACCCATGGGCAATGATGCTCTGGGACAGCACGAGAACAAACCTTCCTCCTTTCCACAGGGAAAGTTGCCTCTGACCCAAGACCACTCAGCTGGTAGCTGATGGTGCTCTCCCAGCAAGCCTCGAGCTGAGGACCATCCTTGTTTGTGACCACACCTGTGAAACAGGCTGGGAACCAGAGAATCATGGAATGGTTTGGGTTGGAAGAGACTTTTCAAGGTCATCTAGTCCAACCCCCTTACACAGAGCAGGGACATCTGCAACTAGAGCAGGTTGCTCAGAGCCCCAAGCCAACCTCACCTGGAATGGTTCCAGGGATGGGACATCAACCATCTGGGCAACCCCTGGACAGCTTTAAAAGCCACGGTCTCACCACCCTCAGCATCAAGATGAGCCTAAATAAAGTTTCCTCACAGGTCCTACACCCTAAAAGCAAACTGGTTTGGTGTTTCCCACGATACCAGGAGCCCCCACAAGCCCCCAGCCACGCGGCTCCGATGCCTTTTTTTTTTTTTCCTGGCTACCAACTTGGCGAGGTCCCCAGAGTTAAGGAAAGGATTTGGGATTACTGTAAGACCGTGACGAGTTTAGTGTTGAAAGCAGAGACCAGAATTGCAGGATGATCGTCACGGAGCCCGTTTCAATATGTTCACCCAGAATGGCACAGCAAGAGGTTAATTATATTGCTACCAGAATCAGCTTCCAAAAGGACCGTATCCTTCGGTTTTAAGAGGGGAATTTAATTTTCACACTCATTCAGTTCAGAGCTCTATCAAGAGCGGCGGCTCTCGATGCCAGAATGTAAACGATGGTTTATGATCATGAACTGCTGCTTCAGAGGAAATAAATCCGATTGATCAAAAGCGCTTTTACCTGTGACCTCAAGCGAGGCTGCTGCTCCTGCTGCAATAATCGTGGAGGACAACACAAGAACGGGCTGCGCGGCCAAAACGTTTCCATGGGCTCCAAAAGCGTTGCCAATATTCACTTAGCACGGCAAGGAGCTTTCGGCCAAGAGCATCTGGGGCCCAGATACCAAATCTGCTTCACTAGTTCCTTTACGCCACGCGGACCGCGGGGAAAGATGAAGTGAATGGAAGGCATCAGGCACAACGTTGGTGGGGTGGCATTTTGGAAAGACGAACTGGAAGGAAAGAGCCACTGGAGCTGGCAAGGTGGTAAAATCCACACACGCTATTCAAATGAATTGCACGTGTCTGGGTGTGCACCTGAAATTCCGGGGTTTAAGCCAAAAGAACAAGACTTTTGTTTCCTGGAAATATGGAGCAATGGGGAAAGCATCGCCAAGGTTCAAGGTCAAGGAAGAGGATTCTGCCCCTCTGCTCCAGTCTGGGGAGACCCCCCTCCTGCAGTGCTGGGGCCAGCTCGGGAGTGCTCAGCACAGCAGAGACACGGACCTGTTGGAGTAGGACCAGAGGAGCCCCAGCAATGCTGGGAGGGCTGGAACCCCTCTGCTGGGAGGCCAGGCTGGGAGAGCTGGGGGTGTTCAGCTTGGAGAAGAGAAGGCTCCGGGGAGACCTTCTTGGGGCCTTTCAAGACTTGAAGGGGCCTGTCAGAAAGATGGGGACAGACATTTTATCAGGGTCTGTTGTGACAGGGCAAGGGGTGATGGGTTTAAACTACAAGAGGGACATTCAGATGAGAGAAGAAATATTTGATGCTGAGGGTGGTGAGACCCTGGCCCAGGTTGCCCAGAGAGGTGGTTGATGCTCCATCCCTGGAACCATTCCAGGTGAGTTTGTCCAGGGCTCTGAGCAACCTGCTCTAGTTGCAGATGTCGCTGCTCAGTGCAGGGGGTTTGGTCTAGATGACCTTTAAAGGTCCCTTCCAATTCAGACCATTCTATGATTCGATGATTATCTAAACTTCACCACACAAAAGTTCACTAGCACCTCAGAAGTCTAGAGAAACCCCCAGGGAAACTTATTTCTGGAAAAGAAACATTTCAGCATGGAAACTGGACATGGTTAAAGGAGAACTTACTAAAGCTACGTTCCAACTTGCCTCAGGCCCAAGGTGAACTCAAAACCTGCTCCTGTGCTCTCATCACACACAAGCTCAAGTGTCTCAGGACACCAACCCACATCCTTTTGTTGATTCCATGTTTCTCCACTGTCTTCTCCATGCATTTTGACAGCAAGATACATCTGTGTGCCTCTATATGGGCATGGACCTACTGGCACCAGCAGGTAGGGTTGGTAGTGCTGCCCTGAAGCACCTGGACCCTACAGTAGCCTATCCCCACCTTCCTACTCATTCAACCTTTTTTCTTGTTTACGTTCTCAAAACGTGGTTGAGATGTGGCTACTGAATCGAAAAACTGATTTGAAAAGAAGGGTTGAGATTGGAAGGGAGCTCTGGAGATCACCTCGTGCACCTCCTTGTTCTAGCAGGGCCACCTACAGCCAGCTGCCCAGGACCATGTCCAGATGGCTCCTGAGTATCTCCAAGGATGGAGACTCCACAGCCTCCCTGGGCAACCAGTGCCAGTGCTCGATCACCCTCCCAGTGGAGAAGTGTTTCCTGATGTTCAAATGGAGCCTTCTTTGGTCCTATCACTGGGCACCACTGAGAATGTCTCCATCCTACTGGCACCCTCCCTTCAGCTATTTACAGACATCAGTAAGATCCTCCCTGAGCCTTCTCTTCAGATGTGATGCTCTTCACCACATCAAGAACTCATCAGCAGCACCACGTGTGCAGCTCGTACCCCCCACAGCACCTGGCAATGGGTAAAGCTCCTCCAGATACCAGCAAGGACCTATCATGCTAATCCAAGTGAACATCTGGAGGCTCTGAAGCACAACCCAGATGACGTGTATGCTTGGATTACTTTAAAGGCTGTTGAGACACCAACAAAGCTTCTAGCACAATGTAAAGGAAGAAAGGATGAGCCTCTGAGCAACCTGATCTGGTGGAGGATGTCCCTGCTCACTGCAGGAGGGTTGGACTAGATGTCCTTTGGAGGTCCCTTCCAACCTGGGGCATTCTATGGTTCTATGCTTCTACAAAAGAGCATCTCTCGGTCCCTATTTCAAAACAGTCCAAAGGTTTAGGAAAGTGCCACCATGCATGGATATGTTATGGGGGAACCAGGAGATCCCTTGACCATTGAGAAAAAAGGAGAGGAATGGAGCGAGGGGAAGAGCATCTGGAGAAGCTGGGGATGGTACAGCAAGCAGAATACTGCTGGTGGAAACGTTGTCAGCAAGTGTGACAGGAGAGAAGTGGAGACAGCAGAAGGAAAAGAAGCAGATGTGAAAGTTGGAGGGCTCCAAGAAACGCCCTGGAAAAATGATGCTGCAAAAGACACTCAGGATCAGCTTCCTGAACAGCTGAGGACCTGCAAACTCCCTTCAGTTGTGCCTGATGCTGAATAAGTTCAAGAGAAGGAAACCACAGAGCATCATCAAATCGTTTTGGTTGGAAGAGACCTTTAAGATCATCGAGTCCAACCGTTAACACCTCACTCCCAGGTCACCACTAAACCACATCCCACCACTAAACTGGTCATCACCACGTTGTGCATCATGGGCTGGGCTCCCCTTCCTCCAGTGAGCAGGAAACTGTCTCATTGCTTACAGGGGTTTGCATCCCTTAGGTTCATGGTAGGATTAACTTCTCCAGTTGAATGACACTAGGAAAGGACTGGGACACAGCCATGTACTGTGGCAGCTCTGTTCCTCCATCCTTCAAGATGAGGGCAGCTCCATGAGGACACACCACACTGAAGCCCACAGCAAAACTGCAGCAGAATGGAAATCACTGCCCAGGGTGCAGCCATGCTTCTGGACACATCAAGTGCTTCAATCTCCAGGTCATCACACTTCAGAGCAACACCAGCACCTGCAGCCAGGTGACCTGAGAAGACATGGAGACTTAACGGGCACAACAGAGCATCTTTGACTTAGGTTTACACTTTCAATCATAGAATTATTTAGGTTGGAAAAGACCTTTAAGATCATCAAGTCCAACCATTCACCCAGCACGGCCACATCACCACTAAACCAGCACCACATCTGTATGTCTTCTAAACACTTTCAGGGACGGGGACTCCACCACTGCCCAGGGAAGACTGGGAAAAGACTTCACAGCCCTTTCCAGGAAGAAAATGCTCCTCAGGTCCAACCTAAACCTCCCCTGGTGCAACGTGAGGATGCTTCCTCTTGTCCTGTCACTTGTTCTTTGGGAGAAGAGACCAACCCCACCTGGCTCCAACCTCCAGTCAGGGAGTTGTTGAGAGCAAGGTCTCCCCTGAGCCTCCTTTTCTCCAGGCTCAACAATCCCAGGTCCCACAGCCACTCTTCACCAGACTTTTCTCAAGACCCTTCCCCAGCTCCATTGCCCTTCTCTGGACATGCTCCAGCTCCTCAATGTCCTTCTGGGAGTGAGGGGCCAAAAACTGAAGCCAGGATTTGAAGGGCAGCCTCACAAGTGCCCAGTTCAGGGTGACAATCCCTGCCCTAGTGCTTCTGGCCAGACTAGTGCTGACACAAGCCAGGATGCTGGTGGCCATCCTGGCCACCTGGGCACACACTGGATCATCTTCAGCCTGTTGCTGACCAAATACACCAATATTAACATCAATATTTAAACTGCAACAGAAACGCTGGTAAAAACCTAGGGTTTTTTTTTTTCCTCCAATCACAAAATACAGAGAGACGCGGAGACGGATGGACTCCAACAAGGTCTTGCTGGGGGCAGGAGAACACATCACTTGTCACCTACCTCCCAGTAACCCAAGAAGATGGCAGTTTCTTGGCAGTGCTGGGCTAACACTTGGACTCGAGGATCTTAAAGGTCTTTTCCAATCTAAATCCAACCTAAACAATTCTGTTCTGTGACTCTCAGAAGATGTGAGGTCCAAAAGCCACGCTGCTCCCACTCTCAGCAGCTGGTGGGTGGGCGACAAATCTCCAGGCTGGTTTACACCCACTGGGACCCCATCCCTGATGCCAAGAAGTCCCAGGGCGGCCCCAACTGAACACCGCAGGAGCAGATGAGCCTGCTAAGGATGGGGAGACACCACATTACCCACCTCCCCACCGGGCCCGGCGAGACGTGGTCACGTTTAATGGGCTAAAGACACTTTTCACAGCTCCAGCCCACGTTAAAGAGCCCAAATGTGTCTCTGGAGCATTGGACCTTGTTCAAACACAACCCTTATTATTATAACAAAAGAGGGTGGTGGGGTTTTTTTCTTTTTCTCCCCCCTTCCTTGAGTGAATGATTATTAATGTGTTTCCAGGAGCCAGGTCCATTCCTCTAAATGAGAGCGGGATGGCAGGAGGAAGGCTGATAAATGCCCTCCTCCCCCCGGCCTCGCGGCGGGAGCTGCCAGGGGTTCTCGTTCTAACAAGCTGCAGATGGAAGACGACTGGAATAACAAAGTATGAATTTTTATGAGTCTAATAAATCACTCCACTTTTCCCGCTCTTGATCGTTTTCAGCACTTCAGACACCAGGAAAAAAAAAAAAAAAAACCAACAAAAAACCCCAGCTATAATCAAATGGGTTCACGGATCTCGTGTTAACGCCTGGCTGTGGCACGGAGAGCAGTGGCTCTGCCGTGGGAAACGGCGGGGACCGCTCATCGGGCTGGAAATCCATCTGCATTCATGCTTCAGGACTGACTTTTTTTTTCTTTTTTCCTTTTTTTTTCTTTTTGTTTAATTTAACAAGGAGAAATTTGAATCCTCTAGGTATCCCTCTCTCCACCCTCGAAGCCACTAATCAAACTAAAGGCCACCCGCTTTTCACCTTTCCTAACTATCCATTTAAAAAGCCCCTGACCTGACCCCAGCATCAGCAGAGAAACTCACACAAACTGTGAGAACGGAGGAAAACTTTGCAGACAGCGGGTTTATTAAGATCCTTTTAATCCTCCTTTCTAAACTTCTGTATGAAGCAGGAAAAGGACAAGTTCCAAATCCATCCCACCAAGAAACAAAAGGTTTCAACCTCAGGTTGGAATCACCGAGTGCGTGCCCAAGTATCTGCCAAAAGGCCTGAAAAGCACCACGTTGATGGAATGAAAGAGTCATGACTTTGCTCTTCGTACCCCAAAACTACTCTGGAAACCACCAGGCTCGTGACCGGCTGCACAGAACGGAGCCAAAGTCAGAGACATCGTGGTGTGGTTAAGCAACTGAGAACACAACCATCGCGTCCCTCTGGTCTGCAATCCCTCGAGACCAAGCACAGCAATGGAACTGGCAGCTTCAAGGAACTTCAAAGCCTGCAAAAAAACCCACCATTCTAATGGATCATAGAATGACAGACTAGTTTGGGTTGGAAGGGACCTTAAAGATGACTAGTCCAACCCCCCTGCACTCAGCAAGGGCATCTGCAACTAGAGCAGGTTGCTCAGAGCCCTGGACAACCTCACCTGCAACGGTTCCAGGGATGGGGCATTGACCCTCTCTGGGCAACTTGAGCTAGGGTCTCACCACCTTCATCATAACAAATTTCTTCCTTGTATTCAGTCTAAACCTCCCTCTTTTAGTTTAAACCACCAGCCCTTGTCCAAAACCATCAGCCCTTGTCCTGTCCCAACAGGCCCTGCTAAAAAGTCTGTCCCCACCTTTCATATAAGCTTTCTTGAAGTCCTGAAAGGCCACAAGAGTTTCCAGAAGGATCTGCACCATGACCTGGGCAGAGATGTGATACCAGCTGGCCTGTAGTTCTCCAGATCTTCCATTTTTCCCTTTTTGAAACTGGGGGCTCTGTTTCCCCTTTGCGAGCCAGCGGGAACTTCACCGGACTGCCAGGAAATTCTCAAATACAACGGATGATGGACGCGGCTCTCCCGACGGGCAGCCTCCATCCCACCGTGCCGAGGAAGCAGCAGCATCCCGAGCCTTCGCCGCTTCGCCTCCCCAAAGGACGGAGGGCAACCGAGCCGGGAAACCTGTTGTTTCTCTCATCCTCATCCTGCCCCAGTCTTTAATCCATTTGAGACGTTCCCCCCCCTCCTCCAGCCCCCACCGCTTTTCATTTGCTTTTCCAGCACCGCGCTGAATCAGGGAGGGAATTCATCTTTGACAAACATTTACCGATTATCAAATCACACCAGCAGCCGCAGACAGGGGCAATAAGTCACTCGGAGCAGGCGTCCGTATCGCAGGCTGAGGAGTTTGGGCAGCTCCTCGATGACAAATCGCTCCTGTCAAAGCCTCATGTTCCCCGGCGCTCCGAACCCGTGTTCTCCGTTGTTCCACGCTACCTGGTGTTTAATGACAACACTGTCAGGCTAAGACGAAGCCTCCACGCTGCGGACTGTCAAAGCCCTATTAGAGGAAAGATTGAGACCCTACTCTTCTTAAACTCACTCAAGCAACACAACCCGCTAGTTTTTATAATTATCGTACGAGAGCCATCGATCGCGCGCTGACACCTAACCCGTCCCGATGAAATGGGAGTAGTTTGCTGGGTGACAGTTGCTATAGATTATTGTGGGTGGGTTGGTTGTGGGGTTGTTTGGGGGTTTTTTTGCCTTCCCCCCTTTTATCCATCGCTTGACAAAGCCCAGAACGGATGGGAAGGAAGAAAAGTGCCATCGCTTAGGTGGCCTCTTCTATCCCGGCTCTTTCCCTTCCAAGTGACTTTTGGAAGTTTGCTGTTTGAGGGATGCTGCCCAGGTTGGGAAAATCAAGCTGCCTACTCCGCTTCGCACGTCTCCCAGGACGCAAGCCGTACTCGCAGCATTCCAGCATGGTGGGGATTGCCAGGGACCTCTGGAGATCATCTCATCCAACTCCCCTGCTCCAGCAAAGTCACCCAAGAGCGCGGAGCCCGGCATTGCATTTTCCAGGCAGGTTTGGAATCTCTCCAGAGAAGGAGACTCTACAACCTCTGCAGGCAGCCTGGGACAGGTTCTGCCACCTTCACAGCAAAGAAGCTTTCCCTCCTGTTCACATGGAACTTCCTGGGTTCCAGCTTGTCCCTGTTGCCCCTTGTCCTTTCAGCCATTGAAGACCTTTAAGATCATCAAGTCCAACCATTAACCCCATACTACCAAGTCCACCACTAAGCAATGTCACTAAGTACCACATCTACATGTCTTTTAA
>WTSP01007206.1:6312-19081 GCA_025331215.1 Actenoides lindsayi | reverse complement strand
CAGAGAAGGAAACAGAGCTGGGGAAGGGTCTAGAGCATAAGTCTCATGGGGAGCAGCTGAGGGACCTGGGGTTGTTGAGCCTGGAGCAAAGGAGGCTCAGGGGAGACCTGGCTCTTGACAGGGAGTTGGAGCCAGGTATCAGTCCCTTCACCCAAGGAACAAGTGACAGGACAAGAGGAAATGACCTCAAGTTGCCCCAGGGGAGGTTTAGGTTGGAGCTGAGAAACAATTTCTTCCCCTTGAGGGCTGTCCAGGCCTGGCCCAGGCTGTCCAGGGCAGTGGTGGAGTCCCCGTGGTCCCTGGAGGGGTTTCTAAACCATAGAGATGTACTGCTGAGGGCTATGGTTTAGTGGTGCCCTGGCAGTGCTGGATTAGGTTGAGACTTGATAATATTAAAGGTCTTATCCAACTGAAACAGTTCTGTGATTCTATGATTAAATCCTTCTCCTGTGAAATGGGAGCTTTTTCCTGAAGGAAGCCTGTTCCAGGCTGTGGTGACCTGCCAGAGCAAGGACTGAGGTTGTGATTGGCCTGACAGTGTCCCTGAAAAGTGCTGGTGAACTGTCAGTGGATGCTGGGCCAGGTCCTCTTTTGGAAGCATTTACTGGTCACTGCCAGTCGTGCTTGTCTGGGTGTCTTGGTGCTAAGGTGGGGATTTATCAACACTTCCTTTCCTCTTGGGCAGGGGTACGTGGTGAAGGACACTGTCAAAAGTGTGATTCCTTGGTCTCATGTTGTAGAAATAACACTGGAATACTTCCACTTTATTCTTGAAATTATAACTAGGTAACTCTTCTCATGGTCCCACAGACAAGGAGTGTCTGGTAGTGAGATATCTCTGTTCAAACAACCAAAATGTTGTTCTGATTTTTTTTTTTTTCCCACTGTATTTTATTTTCTGATAGGTTGTCTTTGTCTCCTGCCTACGCTTCTCAGTTCCTGGGAATATGTTCCCTTCCTGGTAAGATACATTCACTGAAATGTGCAGGCATGTTTGAAGCTGAAGGGAGGTAACACCTTGTACCCCAAAATTCTGTGTTGCAATTACTTGGTGGGGGTGACTTGCTTTGTAATCTACTGCTGGAGTAATTGTTTTGGAAATACTACAGTTTATCTAGACACTATCTCCATGCAAGACCATATGGCAAGAGAATAGTGTCCATCTTCCTTTCTCAGTTAAAATATTTGGCTTTTGAGCCTGGCTTACTATTTATGGCAAGAAACAACAGGGAAACAAAACTGCTTTGACAAACATCTCCTTTGTAAGATATTTTGGGCTCAAATTACACTCCCTCACTGTGCTGACAGTTCTGCACCGCTCTCCCTCGGTGCCGGGCTTGTGCTACCGTGGCTGTGATATAAAAATAAACATATGCTTCCATTAGATTTTTAACTCCCAAAACTGCAGCCACAGTGAATCTCCTGTGGTCACAAAAGAGATGGGAACCACTGGTGGTGGCGACAGCATGAATTTTCATTTAAAATTCCTTTAAAGCAGTTACTCGACCCTCATTAGCCAGCTCTGAGAAATACAAGCCTGGGACTAATACCCCACTAAAGAACTAGAAAACAAGTGTTTGATAATATTTAGATTGAAGGTACCTTGAAGTGGGTGATGGCCAGTGCTGGTGAAAATCCCACTAACGCTTGAATGCCAGTTAACATACATGCTAAAAAGTAGCTGTATTATGTCTTCTAGCTACCTGAGCTGCTCATGTAGTAGCTGTTTAATCTTCAGATGCCATCCTCCAGTTGTAGCCCTGCCAGTACAGCTCTGTATCTGCAGGATTCTGCTGTCAAAGGGTGTTTCAGGATCTGCACAGTCCTGGCTGTCCTCAGGGCAGAGTACAGATTAGAGTGCCTGTGGGGCTGGGAGTAAAGGAGGTGAAACAGAGGGAGGAAGGTGCAAAAGTACAAAGCAATTCCATCTCCCAAACCAAACAGCTGTGAATATTGAAGAGCAGTATTCTGCAGAGGCTCTGAAAATGCCTTTGTAGAGTGATCTGAGTTAAAAATGGAAGTGGCTCAAGATTGAATATTAAGGAGGATTTTTAATGTGATTTATGCTGAGTGTTACAGAATGAGGAACTTAGTTAACTTTCTTTCTTACCAGATGACTCTTAAGTGACCTCTCTCCAGTGTCCACATCCTGCTCTTGCCACAGTCCTTTTTTTCTAATGTTCTGTGCAAATAGGTTTAGGGGGAATTTTATGGAGGTTTTATCTGAGCCTAATTAAGACAGCTCCAGGGGTAAAAGAAAATTAGATTGTGGCTGCCTTACTTTTAAGAGCAAGACTGTTGCCCATGCTAAGGTGACTTCAGTAGACCTCTTTTTGCACCATTTCTGGTTTATCATGCCAGTAACTCTGTCCATTTATTAACAGGAGGAAACACATAAATTGATAGCGTGGAGTTTTGTTTTGAAGACATTTCTCCACTCTGTGCTTAAACGTGTAGAACAATTGGGTTTGTTTTGGTTTTGTGAGTGTTTGGCTTATTGTTTGGGTTTTGTTAAGCTGTACCTTGGTTTATAATATCCAAAACTTTTCATCTGGAAGATGGATTGCATCTTAAAACCTCGGGCAGACTTTTAAAATCCTATTACACATTACAGTATTAAGCAGATAGTGGAGTTCAAACTGTCTCCTGTGCTAGCCATCTAATGGCAAAAATAAGAACTGTGGTTTATTTGGGGAGTGGCTTTGCTGCTTGCTTTGGTTTTGGGGGAGGTTGTCTGGGCTTGACTCTTCAGCTGTAGCAGCCATTTATTTTTGTCATTTGTATCTTGGTTTAGGGTGCAGGTTTAAGGACATCAGAAGAAACCTTCAGAAAGATATAGGTGAGTCATCTGGCCAGTGTGTAAGTGCCTCTGCTTCCACGTAACGTGCAAGAACAACACGCAGGTAAACTGAGCTGAAGTTACTGAGAAGCTAGAAGTTTATCTTGGCTTAATCTGGGGACTGCTGGAGTTGCTGTTTATCCAATCTAGGCATAAGGATCCAGACTCCGGGTACCTAAAACGCTGGTGTTTCACTCCCACTTTCACAACGGACGCTGTAGCTGTCCCTGTGTCATGATGGTAGAATGCAGGGCAGGCCTTTACAAAGTCCTGCTGGGGTTTTGTCTGACGGTGATGTCTCTGAGTTTTGGTCAGGCTGTGCTTGGAGATGTAGCAAATACTTTGGCACAGCCACCATTATGAGTACTTGGTATTGCTTTCAAGTGTGCAGTACCACTTTCTCAGGGCCTTCTCTACCAAATACTGAATAAATAATCAGGGTATTTCCAGGCTGAAGCTCCACAGGCAGCTGCATACCTCTCACAGTAACCAGGAGGTGATGGCATGCAGGTGAAGGCATCTTTAAAGCAACTAGGATCAAGATGAATTATGAACTTGTAATCTTTTCCTGGAGAAAAGTGAGATAGCACAAATCTTTACATAATTTCATCTTTCCTATCCCTGAGTATTTATCTGTAAACATTAGAAAAGCAGAGACCATAGCAAAAACCCACAGTGTCTGGACATCATCACAGCTGGAGATGGGACAGAATCACGCTCATGCCAGCAACAGTTTTCAGACTGTTCTGAGTGCTGTCAGGCTTTCTAGGGAGGGTTGTCTTGAGACTCCGCACTGAGAAAATTCCTCTCCTGCAGCACCTGAAGGTAAAAGTGGGAGAGACTCAGAAGTAAATGCTGCTCAAAGCACAAGTCCTACCTTCTATTGTCTTAACCTCAAAGACTAAACAAGAGAATCAATACCAAGTAGCTTATCTCTTTATCCTTAAGCTTGATAGGCTTTTGTTTATTTCCAAGTGTCTTAATCTGTTGACAGAAGAACTCAAGACCTCTGGGACCCAGGATATATTTGTGCTTTGCACCAGAGGAGAGCTCTTGAAGTACCGAGTACCGAACCTTATAGACACCTACCAACAGCACGGGATCTGCGTGCACCACTGTCCTATTCCTGATGGGAATGCTCCTGACATTGCCAAGTGCTGCAGAATTCTGGAAGAGCTCAGAAGCTGCCTGGAAAGTAACCGGAAAACAATCATACAGTAGGTTCTGGTTGCCTCCCTTTCACCCCATGTCCCTGTAAAAGAGGCCAGCTTCTTTCCAGACGCATGGCCAGCTGAAAATGAACCTGTCAAATGACAGCTGCATTCTTGAGGGTTAGTTCAAGCTGTGAAAAGCTGCTTGTTTCTTCTCATGGACCCTTTTGGAGCTAACTTGTCCTTCGTAAGAGCTGAGTCTCCCTTTATCCCCTCACTCTCTCCAGCAAGTGCTTCAAAGCATGTGGTGAGTGGCACCATATGATTCCTGGCTGCTAGCCTGCTTGGATGTCAGGTATACAACATGAGCTACAGCTAAAGCAGCTGTTGTCAGAGGATAACACATGCTTGAGCTGTTTATCAGGGACTCAGTGGGTTCCAGCAGTGCAAAATTCACTCTTAAATTGCCTGAGATTGGTTTAAAGTAATTTCTTTAGACACTTGTAGCTGAGCTCAGGGTAGAGGGGAAGAGCTTTCCATGTTCCCTGAACGATATGCTTGTCATGCCCCTGAATGACAACTCCCCTCACAGACACCCACTGAACCCTGGGCTTCCTGCTGATGCTCAACCATGCTGCTATCATTAGCTAAACTACCATCAAAGCCTGAATCTGGAGTAGAATTTAAAAAAAAAAAAAGACTGTCCATTTTCCTGCCCTTTTCTGTCCTCCTGAGCCCTTGGGATTATCACCAGGGATGAAGGAGAGCGTTAAACGTGCACCTTGTCTAGAAAGACACTGCCTAAGGAAGGGCTAAAGAATAAATGGGAGATAGACTAGACCTCCAAGGCTACCTTTCTTGTACTGCTGTTCCCCTTGATTTATATTAAGGCAAGAATTGTGTCTGTATATTTATGTACTGGGGGGCTCTGGGTGTTGCAGCATCCTATGGCTTGTTACAGCCAGCTGTTCTCTTCTCTTCCAGCTGTTACGGTGGCCTCGGACGCTCGTGTCTCAGTAAGCAGTTGCCTTCCCCCCTCTCTGTGCTTGACTAAACCCCCACTACAAACCCATTCTTGTGAGACTGCACTGTCTGCTTGGAAGCTTAACTGTGGTCACAATGCCAAGTGCTGCTGCAGGCAGTAGGCTAGCGAAGGTATTTCGGCCCATTTCTTGGGCGAGGTGTTGTCAAATGGTGGTAACATTAGCTGCCTGCATAGGAACCTTTGTGATGAGTGACTCGAGTGTGTCACGCTGTAGCTGTGAGGATGTAGGTGAGGGGATGGAAGGTCAGGCAGGGTCAGGCTTTCGATGGGGTTGGTGGAAAATTCTCTGACTCTCCATTTTCACTACAAACTTTAGTCTCCTCTGACTGATGGGATTATACTTTCCCCTCTTCCCTGAACATCTCCTCAAGAAAAGGAGATGAACCTATTTCTTTGCGTCTTTCCTGAGCCCAGTGTTCCCCCTAAAGCTTTTGGGGGTGGTGTTGTGTGTACCCAAGAAGGAAGGGGTGGTGATACTGCCAAAAAGGCAACCAGAAGACACAAAGGGGAATTAACTGTGTGCAGGGGGACTTGTTCTTGGAATTACTTTAGAATTTGCCTTCTAAACACTGCTAGAAAGGTGGGGGAGGGAAAAGTGGGAGAGCTTTTTCACCTGTTTCCAAAACCTTCAGGCATAGGCAGGAGCAGCTGCAGATGGGGCCAGTGCCATCACATAGTCTTCAGCAAAAGATCCAGCAGACCTGCGGCCCTGATATGATGAGGTTCAGTTTTGCTAGAGTGGTTTTCATGGAACAAACTTGTCATTGTGTGGAAGTGATGCTGTGCTCAGTACCTACACACGTATCTACCTTTCCCTTCCAGTAGCAGCATGTCTCCTGCTCCAGCTTTCGGATGTGCTGACACCTCAGCAAGTAATAGACAGCCTCAGGAACTTGAGAGGGCCCGGGGCAATACAGACCATCAAGGTAAGGAGGCTACAGCAGGTAACACACGTGTCAAAACAAGGGTGAGGAGCTGGGATAGTGCTCTCGGAGATCCCCTTGTGAAATGAAGCAGCTCCACAGCTGCTGCCCCTGCTGTGCTCTTGAGTTTGAGCTGCCAGTTCTACCCCTACTGAACCCAGCTGTTCTCCCTCCATGCTCTTCTCCATCACTAGGAACTTGCTGCTTTCTCCTTCTTGCTCTCCCTGCTCATCACTCGCTAAGCTGTGGTCCCTTGTTCTGTTGCTCACATTTTTCTCACAACTTGGACATCCGCTTGATTTTTCTGCCTTGCTTTTGTTCCATCTTGCTACCCTAGCTGGCTGTGCTCATCCTCTGCAGCTATCACACTGATACACTGGCAGTATAATGTATCCCTACTGCTACTTGTTAAAAAGTACATTGAGGGAGGCCTAAATTGCTGAATAGAATGTGATTTTTCTTTTTAAGATGGGTAAAAGAGTTAATTTCAGAGCACTCATCACAAATCTGGTTGTGCTTTTTACAGCAGTACAATTTCCTCCATGACTTTCGAGAGAACCTCGCTGCACATCTGGCCACAAAGGATGCGTCGTTAAGATCAGTATCGCGATAATTCATTCCTGGCCTGGTGTATCTTTGCCTCCACGTGGATGTGGCAGGCACCTGGGCATCTGAAACCCCTCACTCCTGACCTTTAGAGCTTCTCATTGCTCCTCCCTGTGTGACACTGCTGCTCGCTTCCACATCTGCGTGTAAAGTGGTGGGGTGTGGGGGAAGGAAATCCTCCAGGACCTGCAATGCTGACTTCTGTTTGGCACAATTGAATACTCTCTGCCTTAAAAGGATGTGGGAGCGTGTTTGTGTTCATTGCTGGGGGCCTGAGTGGCTGATGAGCTTGTTTTCAATAGAATAATGACTCTTGCACAATGTCTCCCTCACCTTTAACATCACTTGGTACTGACAGCGTGTGTCCCCTGCCACTGAACTGGTGTGGTGATATTTTCACCTTGATGTCCTACAGGCTGCTTCTGTGAACTTGTGAAGGGAGACTGGGCTGTCAAAAGCAGCACCTGAATTTCATTTCGACTTTGTCTCTATTCTATGTAGAGTGAGAATGGGATGTGAAGGCAGGATCTGTGAGGAAACAGAAAAGGCTGTAATGACTCACGGGGAAGTGCAGCCTTTCAGTGCCAGTAGGCTGCTTTCTGCTTGGGTGTAGGGAAAGCAAAACAGGGAGAGAGGTGAAGGATAACTCCTCTCTTGCTTTTGTAAGAAAGTCACACTGGGGTAAAGTAGCTAGATAAAAACTACATCATGGAGCTGTCTGAAAAAACCCTCAGCTCTGCTTTGGTTTAAAGGTAAAGTCAAGCATGAAGATTCTGCCTTGTGCCTTATGAACTAGTAAAAACTCACAGCAAAATGTCACAGTTCCTTACTTGGTGTGTTCAGTGATATTTAAGAACCAGACCATTCCACCAGGAGGAGGTTTTGTACTGAAGATCTGTGACAACCCAAGCGTGTTGGGAGTTGTATGAATATGGGAGGAAGGGGCTGCGCTGTAGCTGTGTGGGCCAGGCTTGGGCACAGCAGGGGGGTGGTAACACTAGAGAAGGTAAATGCTCAGCTGTGAGCTGGAGAGAATCTCACTGAAGCAGTCCCCATCCCTCCTGTTTAGCTATGTCTGCTCCTAAAAACTGGAGAAGATGAATAGATTCTTAAACACTGAAACTAGTTCTGTCCCTTCTGAGGAAGCAATGATTGCTTGCTTCAGTGCCCAGCTATTCTCTGATGCCCTGGGAAGAAAGCCCCTGTCACCCAGGCTGTGCCTTTTGCTGTTGGAGACAAACCAAAGGATGTGAGAGCTGTTGCCTCGAGGCTGAAGTTGCTGTGCAGCTGCTGTCAGCTGTGTCAGCACCTTGAGAGTCAGCATTCTCTGTCCCACTGTATCACCATCTCCTGCTCCCTTGCAGTTAATTCTGGAAGTACTTTTCCCCCTGGCAAATGCTTCAAGAAACCATCTGGTTGCCTGCCCAGCACCACCAAGGCAGTGCTGCTGTCCTGCTCCCAGGGTCACCATCCTGTGCTCCCCAGGGAGCAGCCTGTGCTTCCCCATTGCCCCAGAGTGACACCAATGTTCATGGCATATTCTGATAAAAGTGTCAGTAAGTTTTCAAATTGAAGCTGTGATGTGAGACCATCACAGCACTGGTGGTTTTCAGTTAAAGTCACTGCTTTGCTAACCTTAAAATCTACAGCATTCTCTGAGCATGTTTGAACTCAGACACTTGAACCCCTGCTTAAAGGTGATTTCTACTGATTATATTTAAGTAGCCCTTGCTACCCTTCCCTTCTCCCCTCCTCATCCAAGCAACAAGAACTCTTCCAGAAATTTCCACAGCAGGGAATCACTTATAGAGAATACTTTGCTCAAAATGTCTGTTGTTCCCTCCCTCATGCTGCTCCCTAGCACACAAACAGGAATCAGAGAGACAGAACAAGCATCTGTCTATCTGTTCCTTCTTCAGTGCTGAATCCTTGCAACTAGAGGTACTCAGATATTAAGTATGTCACACGGCTTTTTAAGATGACTTAGCAGGAAATCTTGCTGAGAGACATGTTCTTTATTTTCTCTATAATCTTGCTTCCTGGAACTCTGCTAATTAATTAATCAATTAATCCCAGGTCCACTTTTTGACTGCAAAATGACTGGTACTCTAGCTGGGCACCACAGGTGCTGCTCCACATGTACCGGTTGCTTTCACGGGGACTACTCAGCTAAAACTCAGTGAGAGGCTCGTGGTGCTGGGTACAGGTGACAAGGTTCACACCACCCAGCAGCTGGGGGGGTGCTGGGGGACACATTTTTTTTTTTTAAGAACTAAAAATGCAGAAACCAGCTTCTAAACTGGTCCTTTCTCTGAAGGACACGGCTGGGCACTCATCACACCTCAACACGCTGGGTTCGCCCGGGACTTTTTAACTTCTACCTTGCATTTCTGACCTTTGCCTGCAATGTTTTGACACTTTTAAGACCTTTGAAATGAGATTACTGAAATTCTTCAGTTCTCATGTCTTTAACCGCAGTAGGCAGGACAGAATCCAAAGAAGCATTTTGCTCCTGGGGTTAGCGGGGAAGTCAAGTTCACCAGTAGAACCACACCTGACAAGCACCATCTCCACCTCTGGATTCCTCTCTTTGGGAATACTCAAGTGCACTTGAGATGGGTAAAACTGGTCAGCCCTAGGCCAGTGCAAGTGTTGCCAGCATCTTGCTAAATATTCCTGGGTAAAGCTGCTCCACAGCTGGAGGTGGTTTCCAGCAGGTTGGTTTTTTCTGTGGGACTCAGAAAATCCTGCCTTGTTTATTCTGTTTAACTTGGCTTCAATCAGCCCAAGTACCACAGGAACGAGGTATATTTTTAGAAGGCTGAGGAGAGCCACTAAGTCTCATTTCCATTACAGATTAATAAACATACAAAAGGCTGCATTAGTTTTGCTTACGCAGGCTGAAGTCACATCTTGCAGCACTCCCTGAAAGGAGCTAAGCGGCAGGAAAATAAAAATGATCCAACAGCAACAATATTCCTGAGTTTCCAGAAGATTCACAGAATCACAAAAGATCTGCTAGAAATTCTGCTAAAAGCTCCAAATTATGATTGTGTAAGGAGGAAAATCCTCTTGTCTACTAGCTGATGGAAAGGGATTGCTGAGGAGGGATGAGGTTTTTGGTGACGAGGGGCTCCTCACCACTCTCCAGACAACTGAAGTTACCACAGCCTAAATTCTCCTACATTATAGAAAGAGCAGAGGCATGCAGAGGTAGAGAGCAGGAAACTGCCACTCTAAATCCCCTGGGCACCTAAATCTCACGTGATGACAATAGTTCTGGTCTCTTCTGCCTTAGAAAAGGAACATTCTGGGGGTGGGGTACAGGACAAAAAAGGATAATCACAGAACTAGAGAAAGAATTCCAATCCTGAGATGAAATGTCTGCTTTGACACATGACACAAAGGTCTAATTCAATCATGCCCAGCATTAATAAGGTGGAAAGGGGAACATTTTCAATATGTCTTTTAAAAAATAAGAGTTCTGGGGAACCAAATTAAGTCTGGCAGAAGTTTTAAACAAGTATTTTCTGCATACTGAGTAATTCCATTGCAGAACTCACTGTCTCAGCCAATCTTCCATACTAGGCTATAAACTTGCTCAAAAACCAACTGAATTAATGGCAGAAAAGCTATTCACGGGCTGTTTAAGGTGCCAAGCCTCTAGCTCAGGACATTTGTAACAGGCAGGTTTACCCAACACATTCTCCCACTACCCAGGCAGAGATATTTGATGCCTGCCCTGTCCTGTGTTCTTGTTCCTCAGCCACTGCCCAGCACCCCAGTACTGGAGTCCCCGGATTGCTGGTGAAACCCAGTGCAGCCACTCGTACAACATTTATTCTACCACCCCAAGAGATGCAAAGTGAACAAATACACAGTTTAAATATATGTATATATAAAAACAGTTTTACTAGAACTGGGAAACTATTCATTAATCTCCAGCACAGGTAAATGAAAAAGATTCCTAATGATTAGTGCTAAATGAAGCGGCTGTTCGCGGTCACGATCTACAACGCGGCTTTGTCAGCTCAGCTGAAACATCTGCCCCCAGCCTCATCTACTATTTCTCTGCAAACCCATGAAAAAAAAACCCAAAACAGCAAATAAGCAAGAAATCAGAGCTTCCCTTTTCCAGACATAACTTGATTCAGTGTTCTCTTTTTAAAAGGTAATGCAATTATCCATCATAAAACAAGCAGATGAATACAGCACGTTATCTGTTCCATTCAAAAACAAAACAAGGCACCAGGTAAAAATAAGTGTTTCTGAATTGGAGATTATTTGGTTTTTATTATTTATTGCACTAAGGAACAGCGGGGCAGTTTCACAATCTCACTTTCTGCTTTGAAAAGGTCTCTGTAGTATTACTCTTAACGAGTATTTTCATCGTCGGACTTGATAAACGTTGTAGGTTTGACCATTTGTTAATAAGACAGCACAGACATAAAAATTAAATCATTATAAAAAAAAAATAAGACCATCGTTTAAATTCACTCCTCCGTGGACAATTCAACTTCTCATTTCACACAGGCTTGAGATTAAAGCAAGACCAACATTCGGTGAAAATACAGAAGTCTCCGAACCATGCATATGCGGGGAAAGATTTAACCAAAATAACAATCAAATAAACCAAAACAGAGCTCCCATTTTTGCAACCGTGTCCACGAATTCACCTCTTTAAGACCAGCGTCGCCTACAGGTAAATGCCAGAGCACTTCCAGTCCTTCCCAAGCACTCGGCAGCTACAGGTGATTGACAGAGAGAGAGCGGGGTACGCCAAGTCCAAAACGTGCCGCTACGAAAGCCCGGCCTAAAGAAAATTTCCTAGTGTCCTAAGGCTAGTCAGTAACAAATACCTACGTGAAGATTATGGCTGTTCCTCGCGGAGTGCAAAGTCAAAACTTTTCAAAACCCGGTCAATCTTTATATTCATTGACATGTAATTCTTTTAATTTCAGCGTCCCAGTAAAATATAACAAAACAGTCTTTCCACAAGTAGAAAATGTGGAAACATTTGAAAAACGGGGGAGTCGTCGTTTTCTGACCCAAACCGCGATCATCAGATTCCGGATTTAATCTCGAGAAGAGGTTCTCGGCGGAAAGAATCCATGTTTTGTGGCTTTTGCATGCACTTAACTGGAACAAAGCTTGCTGAAATGTCTTCTTAAGAGCTCACCAGAACATAAATCATGCTGGAAAATAAAAAACAAAATATTAAGAGGCACCGTAGCATCACGCGTTTCCTTCTGCAGTCCTATGTTCTGAGGTGACGTGGGAGATCTTACACAAAAGGCAACAGAAGAGCATGAGAAAACGTGACATGTGATGCCACAACCAGTTGTCACCAGGCCAAGTGACGTCATACCGAGGAGCCCTGAACGAACAGGATGCTCTCGTGTCTGAGCGGCTCTTGATGAAAGCTTCTTAATGAAAATACCAGGAGGGGTTATTATATTATGCTTAAAATGAAAGCTTGGAGCTTTCCAGGTCTCCAGCCATGGCATACAGTTCCAAAATACTAATTCCAACCAAAGGAAGACTTGTGTTTTCAAAACAGAATAAATGCTGGTTGTGGATGGTTTATCAGGAAAGCTGGCACTATCTATATTCCTATGTACACCTTGTGCACCAAGCCATAATTTCAGACTGAAGATTAGATGAGAGAGAAAAAAACCAAACCACACTAACTTACCCATATAGGTAGTAAAAAAATGATAGAAGGTAGAATGCTAATTTGCACCATCCTTCTTTCTGGCAATAGGCTAAAATATCTGCGTTCATGATGGTTGTAGGATCATACAGACCAGGGCCACTCATCACAGGTCTACTCATGTACCTGAAAATGACGCACAGTTAGTTTTATGGTGACAGCGATGGGAGATATTGGTTCCTGCTCCCCACCCCTCTCCCCCTTGCCAAGTAACACCAGAACTCAGACAAGAAATCACACCCCTGACAGCAAAGTCCCTCAGCTCCATGTAGGAGATGGTGAACCACAAGAGCAATATCGAACTCCAAACTAAACGGACCAATAGAAAAGCTTTCACAGACTCCATGTTCTTCGTAGGGCTGCACAGTGACAGGACAAGGGGCATTGGGCACAAACTGGAACCCAGGAGGTTCCGTCTGAACAGGAGGAGAAAGTTGTTTGGTGTGAGGGTGTGGGAGGCTGTGCCAGGCTGCCCAGAGAGGCTGTGGAGTC
>WTSP01007205.1:0-28339 GCA_025331215.1 Actenoides lindsayi | reverse complement strand
GTTTTCTTCTTATTATATATATATATATATTTACTTGTTTTTTTTTTCCTAATAAAAATTTCTCCTTTCTATCAGGACTGTGCTCTGTACCTTACAAAGCTGGGAGGTCAAAACACAAATTCCATGATGCTGGTAAAAAGCTTCATTCTCAGAATGAAGAGCTGATTGAATGAAATGCAGGAGATGGTATTAAAGTGGCTTTTTGGGAAAAAAAAAAAATATTTTTTTTAAAAGGGCAAATCAGGGCTGCTAAGTGCACTACTGCTAAGAGAAGTGCTTATGCTGTTGTAATATTGGACTCCTATAAAATTACGATCTCGTTCATTTTGTACATGGGCTTTGGCTATAGTGTAGGTCAAAGTATATATACATGGGATGTTGGCTGAAGTTTAGCAAACTGTGCTAAATCCTGCCATGGAAACCCCAATGAACTGCAGGAAATAAAACGGCTGCTTTTTTCTGTGTCTTTGCCCATACAGTAAAAAGCAATGTATTTGGATTGTTTTCTTGAGATACTTAGCATTTAAAGCTTTAAGGCCTCAAGAGGAAATTTTTCCTGTTTCATTGGCATCACTTTTGCTGGGAAGGCTTCCTCCTGAATTAAATAATGCGTGCAAATGGGTTTGTGTGCTACAGATTCTTAGTCTGCTACATGTCCTGTATCATTGCTGCAGCAGTAACCAGTTAGAAAGCTACACTTTGTTCGGTTTGGGGTTTTTTCCCCTCCCTTCGAGTGCTTTACCAGTGGATGACACTGAGACTGTTATATCTTGAACCTTCTCTGTCACACTAGGCAAATTTTATATTGCGTCTAGAAGGTAAAACAAACTTTATTTTGCAGGATTAATAATCATGAGTTGCATTTCAAACTAACTTCAGCCATGCTGTGAATTTCTCTGTCCTATGTTTGATGGCAGGTTGCTTTGATTTCCTGTTTTGTGCCTGGCAGTCACTGATGATCTCCCCTGTGGGCCTTGGCAATTTTTACAGCTCACCTGATACATGAGAGTGTAAACTTGTGAAGAATTTAATGGGCTTTTCATAAAATAATTAGTAACTGATTTCAGAATTATTTTAGGATCTCACAATCCTCCCCCTTCCAAGAAGGATCTCTTGTCGATGATGGAGAAACGTTGGATGTATGTTGCCCTGAGCTGCTTACAGGAAAGGTGGGGATCCACAGACAAAGCAGAAAGGTGTTTGTAGTTGTGTTGAACTTGGTGGCACAGTTCATGGGATATGCCCACAATTAACTTCCCTTGCAGGGAGGAAGCTGGGAAACACGAAGTGGTGATGGGCAGGTTGCAGCAGGACTAGACTGGGTTGCTTGTTGAAAACTGCTCCATTTCGTGGCCCTGCTGCAGAAGTGTGCCAGCCTGAGTGGCTGGGGAGCTGTCGTGTTCCCAGGGCCTTGATCAAGATGAATGATGCTGTTCTTTTTAAGTATGGCTTCACAGTGTCTGCAGATGAAGGTGTGCATTGATGATGTGTTCTAGATTTGTCTCGCATTTTTGAGGTTATGTTTCTAAACTCGTTTAATTTAATTTTGCTTTGTTTTCAACAATAAGGAGAAAAGGTAAAGGAAATGAGGCTTTAACTGTTTCCCTTGTTGGGTTCACAGTAATTAGTGTAGAATATGGGAAAACCAAGATGCTACTAGCTAAAAATACCTTGACCAACTTAGATTTAATTTATTCTGTGAATGGGAAAGGAGGATACTGATAGGTACTGTGATAGTTCTGAATTTAAGGTTTCACTTTATACTGGAGGTGAGAGCTGGGGGCAAGTCTGCTGGAAAGTAGTTGATAGAATGAAGTGCTGTAGTTGTTTTGAGCCTGTGGAGTATTGGTGAATTTACCTGAATGCATCAGGCTAAGGTGACTTCTACTCTTAGTACTGTGTGGCTGAAGGAAGGGAATCTGGGAACTGCTTTTTAGCAGCAGTATTTTGCAGCCAAACCTAGTGTATTCTAATCTGACACGTAAAGCTGTAGCACAGTAAAGCAGGCATTTCCATTCAGGCTCACTTGCTGTCCGTCTGGCTTGGATTTCCATACTTGACCTTAATTCAGCTGCCTCTCCAAGAAAGCTGAGAATCTGAATCAAGGGCTATGTGTGTAATGTCAGACAAAGTATTTCTATTTTCTTGGTGCTCTATGAAGTCTTTACAAATACAAAGTAACAGGGACTCAAAAATATTATTTTTCCTGTAAAACTTGACTAGGTGGCAGCGTTTTTGGCAGATGTGTTCAGTTCTCCATTTGTGATGAATTTTGTTGTCTGTTGGGTTGAGTTGAGGCAGCTGGACTGGTGCCTACACGCTTTCTTGGTTTGTGCTCAGAACCTCAGTCTTGGGACTGAATGGACCCGTTGAGCATCACGGTAGGGAGTCCTTGCTGATAAGCTTGGTCATGCACAGTCCAGGGAAAGACACTTAGAAATTGGGGTACAGTTTCCAGAGACATCCATCTAGATGTTCATGCAGCTGTATTTGGTGTAATCAGCTGGCCACAGATAACAAGTTGAAGCTTTGAGATGAAGTAACTTTATTTTTATTTAACATGAGTTCTGTAGCATATATATATATACACACACACTCTTGGGAAAATTGCTGCTTTTGAATTACTTTGGCTTGTTGTTTCCCTTGGAGTTCTATCAGACTGGGGCCCAGTCATGGTTGTGGCCTGTGGTTTGGTACAATGCAAGATGCCTGTGACACTTGATT
The DNA here is from genome assembly GCA_025331215.1 of Actenoides lindsayi. NCBI lineage: Eukaryota > Metazoa > Chordata > Aves > Coraciiformes > Alcedinidae > Actenoides > Actenoides lindsayi. The sequence goes on along the minus strand of WTSP01007205.1, from coordinate 25,615 downwards.
GTAATAAGAAAAGCAGTTTTATAAGCATATGCAAGTTAGGGACTTGGATCACTTGAAGTTCAGAAAAATCTTCCCTGTGAAGTGGAGATTTTAATTTGTGCTATATACTTTTCTTGGGAGTGGTCTATCTTTGCTCCTCTTTTCAAGCATTAAATGTGTTTACTTCTCTCTATACTTTTTTCTAGCTTCTGTCCCAGACGCCTAATAATTGTAGAGCTAGAGCTGTCATGTTGTCTTTTATCTTTTAGTTCTATCTGTGAGTTTGTGACTCTGAGGTAAGAAGCCAACCCTGACTCTTTGGCCCGCAGAGATGTTGCATGCGAGGTGTTCACAGGCTTGGTCTGCTTTCTCTGCCTCTGGCTGTAAAGTGTCTGGACTTTGCTACAATTAAACCAGGTCCTTATAGGAGGAGGCCACTTTCTGAGGTCATTTCTCACCTCTTGAATACTTGGCTGTATTGCACTGATACCTGAGGAATTATTAAACATTAAGATACCACTGATCAGAGACCATCTAAAGGTATGTTGTCAGAGCATCAGGTGCAGGTCATTGCTTTGAAAGCACCCATTAGGCAGTGCTGGTTTTGCCTCTGATCCTGCATAAAGAAAGGAGTTTGTCTTCTGTGCTTTGCAAATAGAATGCTTTGTAACATGAAGTTATATTTTTTTGGGAGCTACTGAACAAGTCAGGAAAATTTGAATAGAAGTAATCTTCTGGGCATTTGCTGTAGCCTGGTTTCAGTCACTGTCCCTGTGTGATTGAGCTGCGCAGGATAAAGGCACCCTCAGTCAGTGTAATGCCAGAGGCTGCAGAAACCATGGTTCTGTGTTTCGGTCCTAATGCTCCAATTCTGCAGCAGGAGGACAGCACGTGGAGTACTGGAGTCTTCCTGAGAAAGGCTGACCCAAAATAAAATCTGTTTGGTGTGTGCATCGAGTAGCTGGAGCCTGATAAGGTTCTGGATACAATTTGCAATGGCTTTAATGCCTTTACTGCTCTGTATAAGCTCTTTGTTTTCATTGTACTGCTGTTATGAAAGGTCTTGAGCACCATCAATGATACTAGAAACGTTTTGTAGGCGCTTTCATAATCAGAAATGTATAAAGTGTGTCAGGATAGCAGTTTCAGTCTTCGTGCATAGTTTAAGTACAACCTGTAGCAAGGTGTTGTGCCACGTATAGCTTGGGCAGGGGGACGGTGTGAAACGAGTTCTGTCAGTGAATTGTCTTCTGAGGGATTTTCAGTGTGAAATGCAGGTACTTCTTGGGGTTTGAGATAACCACGATGTGTAACCTTAGGCATGCTGCTTTAAATGGTTGTGGTGTACCCTGTTTAAAAAAAACAACCCAAACCACACAACAGTCCCCAATCCCTGTGCCTCACCGTTGGAGAAATGCTGGTGCAGAGTAGCGCCTTGGCCGACACTATTACACTTAGGGAAGTTTCCTTACTGGTAAGAAAATGTCACTGCATGTGATGTGACTCTGAAAGAGTACACTGATAGTCCCGAAGACTTCTTTGGTATGAAACAGGTGTGGAAAATTTTAAGAGCGGACTTTGAGTGCTGGCTTTGGAGTTTTCAGCCTGTAGACCAGATCCAGTTCTCTGAGATAAGAATTTGTTCTATGGCCTGTGCTTCCTAGGGATCCTCCAGCTATGAGTGGGGATAAGAAATGAAGCTCAATAAGCTCTTCTGGCAACATGCTGTTTCTTTCTTGCTTTCCCACATTTCTTAATCCAGTCGTACATCAGGGTTGGAAGCACATCTGCTGTAAAATCAATTCTAGAAAATCCCATTACATGAAGGTTGCGTATGTGGATTCCTTTCACATGGACTGAAAGAAAGTAGTCTCTTCATAACCAGTATATCTCAATAGGTTGTATTCCTGTCAGATGGTGGGAGAAAGAGCTACTGATGTTTTGGTTTCCATGCTGCAGGTACTTCTTGGGGTTTGAGATACCACGATGTGTAACCTTAGCGTGCTGCTTTAAATGATTGTGGTGTGCCCTGTTTAAAAAAACCCAAACCACACAACATTCCCCAATCCCTGTGCCTCGCCGTTGGAGAAATGGTGTAGCAGGTGAACATATGCTGTACTTGAGCAGCAATTGTCAAACCCAACATCTAGCAGGAGAAAGCCCTCTTACCAGAATTGTATGTATATGTACATAGGCACAGACACAGATAGACACACTTAGGAAACGGATGATGTCTCTGCCAGATAATAGTCACAGAATGGTTTGGGCTGGAAGGGACCTTAAAGATCATCTAGCTTCAACTGCCCTGCCATGAGCAGAGACACCTCCCACTAGATCAGGTTGATCAAACCCCTGTCCAACCTGACCTTGAGCACTTGCAGTGATGGGGCATCAGCAACTGCTTTGGGCAACCTGTTCCAGTGTCTCACCACCCTTAACTGTAAAAAATGTCTTCTTTATATCCAGTCTAAATCCTACCCTCTTCCAGGTTACAGCTGTTGCCACTTGTTCTGTTGCTACCAGCCCTGGTAAAAAATTTCTCTGTCTTCATCTATTGAAAGGCCACAGTAAGGTCTCCCTGGAGTCTTCTGTTTTCCAGGCTGAACAACCCCAACTCTCTGTGTGTCCTCACAGCAGAGGTCTTCCAGCCCTCTGATTGTCTTTGTGGCCCTCTTCTGGACCTGCTCAAGCAGGTCCATCTCCATCTTGTGCTGGGGGCTCCAGAGCTGAATGCAATACTCCAGTTGGGGTCTTATGAGAGTGGAGTAGAGGAGGAAAATCTCTTTCCTCGGCTTGGTGGCCATGCTTCTTTTGATGCAGCCCAGGATGTGATGTGCTTTCTGGGCTGCAAGCTCGTATTCAATTTTTCATCTGCCAACACCCCAAGTCCATCTCAGGGCCACTCTCAATCCATTCCCTTCCCAGCCTATATTTGTGCTTGGGGTTGCATGGGCCTGTATGCAGGACCTTGCACTTGGCCCTCTTGAGCTTCATGAGGTTTGTATGGGCCCACCTCTCCAGCCTGTCCAGGTCTCTCTAGATGTTATCTTCTTCCTTCGAGTGTGTTGACCACACCACAGAGCTTGCTGTTGGCAAACTTGCTGAGGGTGCACTTGGTCCCAGTGTCTGTGTCGCTGCTAAAGGTGATAAACAGTGCTGGTCACAATACCAACCCCTGAGGAACAGCACTCGTCACTGGTCTCCACTTGGACATCGAGCCTTTGACCACAATTCTTTGAGTGCAACCATCCATCTAAATCCTTATTCAGAGGGGGGTCCATCAGTCAGATCCGTGTCTCCTCAGTTTGGAGACAAGGGTCTTGTATGGGGCAGTGTCAGATGCTTTGCACGAGTCCAGGTAGGACAAGTAATGCTACCCAGATTTTCCAGAAACGCTACCGTGGAGGCATAAGGTGCATAATTACTTGACATGTATATTTTTTACCTTGTCTTAAGATGCCTTTGTGCAATCGTGAGATTTTAACACTGAAACTTCAAACCCATCTCTCTGTAAACACTTGAAGCACTAACCTATATTTAGGCCTTATTAAAATTGAGCAGTATGCTGTTTGTGTGAGTAATTCTTTGACATTACTGGGTAGACACACAGGGTAATAGAATGAGGGCAGAAATGTAAAACTAACCCTAGCTCACAGTTTTACTCCTCACTAACTAACCAGCCAACAGGCAGGCAGGACAAGTGCTCGGAAGCAATGAGGACCAGAGCTCTGTTCTGAGGATGCTCTGTGCTCCCTGAGGATCCAGCACCACCCTGGATATTCTTGCCCTAGGATACACAACCTCTACCACCCTGATGGACAACGTGGGCTGGAGCAGCTGCAGTGTTTGAAGCACACTGTATGAGTATTTAGGGAGAGATTGGGGGAACATAATTTGCAGAAGTGTTGTTAGATTGCAGCGTAGACTTGCAGTCTTGTTAGGGACAAACGGGAGGACTGAAGTCATTTGCCAGAACTTGTTGATGTACAGAGTTACCCTGGTGTGATAGGAAGTAGCTAAGATTTCTGCTTGAAACTATTGGAACTTGTTGCATAGGGCTAATGATTTCAAGGTCATGTTTCCCCAAAACACATGTAACTATGAAGCCTTTTCATAAAGGCTTCATAAAAAATAAGCTGTCATAAAAAAAAGATACTTTTGTCACTGTAGCACTGTATCTAGAACACAAGCTGGGCTGGAGGATTTTGGTTTTTATTGCTTCATGCAGAAGGGCTGTAGGAAATCGTGGCTTGCTGTCTTCATTCCCCTTCCCTCTGATGATTAACTGCTGTACAGAAGAGCTGTGGTGTCTCAGAAGAATTGTCTGGGCAGATGTATTGGCCTTTAATCCCACCTGCCTCCCCTCTGAGGGACTTAATACTGGAGTTCTGGGATAAGTTAGGGATTGTAATGGGCAAATTGAGCAGAGGGGTGAAATGTTTCAATTTGTATCTAGGAGATTATAGTAACAGAGTAACTTGTGTGTGACTATTTTTTCCTGCTACTGCTGAAAGTCTTGTCACCTTAAATCTTTGCGTGAGACTTTGATTTAGGCCTTGTAACACAGTTTGAATTTAGGCAGGAAATAATTTTATTGACAAACTGTTAATTACAGCTTCTTGTATTGAGAAGGATTAAATATAAGTCTCCACAAGCAACTTGGACAGCTGTAGTTTTAGGTCCTTAAGAGGTTTTTCCTTCAGACTGTATCTAGGAATTAGGATTTTCTGTAGTTCTAAGGAAGAAGGGAAAATAAAGTCAGGTGATAAAGTGCTTTTGTATAAAGCTATCCATACTGAATATCCATACTGAAGGTTACTTCTGCTAGTTATGCAGACTCTGCATTATCCAATGTAAGGGTTGTGATACTGTCTTGAGAAGACAGGCTGTTGAAATAACTGTATTCAATTAATAATTTCAGTAGTTTCTTCCACATTGGTTTTATTATTTTAAAATATTAAACATGTGGGGTGTTTGAATGGCGTTAAGCACTAAAAAATATGAAAGCTGTAAAGTTCAGATGTAAACTGAGAACCTGACTGAAGTCCCTTAAGGAGTATTGTCTGTGTCTGTTCTTAGGGATTTGCTCAACGAGGGCACGTTTCCAGTCTCTGCCTGAAATACACTGGGCATTTGGAAACAGTTTTAGATTTCATTAAGGTACTGGCATTATGTTGAGGGCATCAAGTCAATGATACTCATCTGAAGTCCTGGGAACAGTTCTTGTTGTGCTGGTAATGGTCATTCAAACCAAAGGGCTGGTTGGAATTTGGAATGCCTCTCTCATCCTAAAATTCTCCTTTCTGCCCCCCCAAGAATGTTTGAAATGCAAATAACACTCCAAAACTTCTGCTAAATTGTTGTTTGCTTCATAGTTGAAGGTTGATGGTGATTTGAATGCATTTCTAATCTGGTATTTTAAAGCCCATTGTGCTATTGCATTGCACAACTCAGTGCTGGTGCTGCACACATTTCTGTGGAAACCTTCTCAAAAAATGATGCTGGTTTAGGGCTCAGCTGTTAAATGGAGCATAGCAGGGAAAAAATGAGATTACAGGAATGCAGTAAGTAATGGAATGTGCTCTTGAGTTATTTTTTTATGAAGTACAGGAGGTGCAGTGCAGGTTGTGCTTTACCTTGTCATACAAACCAGACATCACACAACAGATGTCTAAAATTGTTTGGTACAGACTTTTGGTTTAGTATTCTACTTGTTATCTGTAGGCCTTCAGAATTTATGGGCCTGGTTGTATCTCTCTTGGTTTTGTGCCTGTGAAGATTTCGGGGAGTAAATAAATGCAGGAGAAACCCTTTATGAGGAAAAGATAATGATCTGAATCTGACCTGTGAAGAGCTGGGTAGGAGTTGGCAACACTTTCCCACTTAATTGCTAGCACAGAAGAGAATGACAGCGTTATTTAGGAAAGCTGGAATAGCTTTTAAGATCCCATTTATCAAACCCACTATAAATTAGGATGATATTACACTTTCTAATCTGTTTGTTACTATCTGATAAATGCAGAGTAAGTAAACTGATCAAGTTTATCAAAGATACCACAGAATTCACTAGGGAGCAAAGTTAGATTTGGTCATTCATTAGTATTTTAAAGGCTGCTCCCTTCCAACTTGGTGTTATAGAGTAGCATTTCAGTTCATGATCATATAATTTGAGGGTGTCCAAGAGACAGTTGAAGTGACTGCTGTCATGCCAGATTTGTGCTGGAAATAGTTCTAGCTATTAGTGCAGAGCTGCCATTTATATAGCTGCTCTTGAAAGAGAAGAGGCTCTTGCTCATGCAGTGGGACTGTTGTCGCATAGCAACTACTGTGCTGAAGGCTTCAAATCAGATGCTCCCTTGAAGTTCACTGTGCCCTAATAATCCTTAATTTCTTTGGGCCCTGCACTGCTGCTATCACAGTGTTAGTGTGTGCAGTAATGTCTGTCATGTACATTCGCTTTTCGTGTTTTTTCCCCAAGCTTAGAACTGTGTGGTATCCTGCATTTTTTTTTTTTAATATATCCCAGTTTGCTGAAGGTCGAGCCTTAATAACACCATTGATCCCTGAACCAAATCTGAGATAGCTGGAGTTCAGTGTTGTGGCCTTTCGTGGTCTGGTGGGAGAAGAAAGGCAAGGCTGCCATCCCCCATGGATGGGCTGCTCCTGCATTGTGCTGAGCGCTGGCTGTTGGTTGGCAAGTGGCCATGGCAGGACCATTTGGCTGGCTGGTGTGCCTGTGGCTCCTCATTCGTGGCAGCAAGAGATGCCCCATGTGGCTGACGTACCTGGGTATTTGGGAGTGTTGTAGGCAGACTGGGAAACTGGACAACGAAGGAAACCAGATCTGGTGAGAAACAAACTTCTGTTCGCTGAGTTACTGCATTTGGTAGTCAGTGAAGCATCTTAGGAAATAAGTAAACTTGAAAGAAACTGAGGAAGGTGTAGAAAATCCTAACTTATATAAATTGCTTTGCAAACTACGTTGTATGAAAATAACATTTTTCCACCCCTTGAAACATGCTAATATGTACTCAAGTGTACGTTCTCATGTCTGTACCTGATCCTGAGAATGCCAACACAATTTATCATCGTTGGTTTTTCCGTGTGTTCATGTCCTTGCCTGTGTACAGGGTTTGACTTCAGATGTGCTGTGCTCAAATCCAGACTTTACTGTAAAACTTGATTATGAAATGTCAGTCTTCAGAGGTGCTGAAGAATCTGCTTCAATAGCTGCTAATTAAATAACCCAGCCAGGGCTTTGTTTCTGATAGCATGCACTTTGTAAAAGTGGGTAAATAACAGCGTGGCATCAGTATTTAATACTGAGAGGCTTTGAAAAAAGACCTTCTTTTCGGCCTTGATAATTTAGGACCATCTAGATGCCATTTTGAGATGGAACATTTACTAGCACAGAGTTCTTTGTAAAGCATTATGTTGTGTTAACCTCGCAGTAACACATCTAGTAACAGATGCACTGCATCTCCTGCTTGGTTTAATGTAGTGGCGATGCCATCCAGGCATCTTCCTCCTGCTTAAGGAGTTTGGAGGTACCAGACCAAAGCAGCCTGGACTGTTTGTATTGACTGATGGGAGGCCTGATACTGTTGGCATGTTATATATAGTAATTTTTAAATCTGTTTTGCAGTTGTGTTCCTAAAGAACAGCTTTGAACTTCTGGCTAGGCAGTAAGCTGTAGCAGGTTTTTACTGTTTAGGGTCAAATGAAATAGCACAGAATTTTAAACTGAGATTATATACCAAGTTCATTAAGTAATCTGCTTTTAGAATCATGGTAAGATTCTTCATTTCTGCATTTATTATTAAATTGTGAGTGATATTTATTGGCTTTTATCTAGATTTAGATTAAAATTAATAAAACTTACGATGTATTTTACCAGGGTATTTTTATTAGAGAAAAGTGTTTTCTGTAACGACTATGGCTCTCTGCAGTTAACTGAACAGATTTCTTTCTGGTTGCTTTTTTAGTCATGATCTTATAATAAATAGCTGTCATTCCTTCATACTTTCAGAATTTACAAACAAAAGGAGATCTTAAATGTCTCCTACCTTTTCAGTTCAGAGTCATTTTCCTAAGCTCAAGTGATGGAGATCTATTGGATGGAAACAGCTGAGCAATGCCAAAGAGGTTATATTACAGCAGGTTTTTTCAGCACTTTAACACCAGTTTCAATAATCAGTGACTTTCATCACTGAATATGTATTTATGCAAACTATTAAAATCACTTCTAATAAATTTTAGCCTAATTGCAGGTTGCCATCGTTTTATACTTAGTGTTACATTCATTTTTTTTTATAAGTGCAGATTAAAAACTATCACTTATTGACTACAGAAGAGACTTCAAAGTTTATCCAAACAGAGATGGATTCTGTAATTCTTAGTAAGTAGCTCCTGCATGAGTCATCTGAAATGCTGTTCTTTAAGTGCTGCAGAAACTTGCCCATGATAACTGGCATTTTTCTTGTATTAAAGCATCTTTTTATATCTTCGTATGTGAAATATGCCTTGTGCTTTTGCAAGTTTAGATGATTTCCATCTCCCTAATGAGCTCCTAATGGTTAGCTGCCTTTTCAAAGGTGAGCTTTGCTTTCCCCTTTTATTAACAAAACAAAGCCCAAACTTCCATTACCTGCTCCAATTAATTATTGTTAGATCACAGTTTCTTTTCTAGGGAATTATACAAGATCCTTAAAGTTAGGAAGTAACATAATGAATAGCATCAATATTTTTTTTCTGTCTTCATTCCAGGACTCTTAAAGGAGCCAGTTACATTATGGGATATGATGTAACTTGCATAAAACCCTTAGATTTTTAGACTTGATAAATGTGCAGTTTTGTTTACAGAAGGAATTCCAACCAAAATATGTTGTCTTTTTCATACAAAATAGCTGAATACTCGTGCAGTGTGTCTAACATGTACAGTAAATGTAGCTTATGATTGTTAGTGCTCATTATGTCTCATTTTGAGTTAAACCAAAAAGCTGGCATAAAACTACCAGGAGCTTGCATCCTCCTAGTTGGATTTGCTGTGATAACTTGGAACTTCAGGGGGGTCAAATGTGGGATCCTAAATTGAAGTGAGCATGATAATATTTATGTAAATAATGTCCTGGCCATTCTCCTGCTGTTGTTATAGTCCAAGGATGTGGATGTTTGTGGGTATGGATAATATCTTGTACTAAACCAGCGAATAGAATTGCAATGCATATACTTTTGAGTGCCCAAGCCCCTTGTCAGGTTTTGAAAGGAAGCAGTAAGATTGAAAGCAGTAAAGCAAATTTTGCAGAATTGCTCCAAGTTTCTGTAGGGGGTGGTCATGAAAGACCATCTAGGGGATGGGGAGCAGGGGAGGATGCTAATGAGAAGTGATTAATGCTCATCTCCTGTGGGGAGCAGGAAGACACTGTAAAATTCATGTTAGCCTTGTGGGCATCAAAAATGAGACGTTATAGTGTACCATAAACTAAAAATAAAAGTTTGATAGCTTTTCTTTTCAGTACGTTACACAATTAACAGCTGAGGTACTTTATACTTCCCTCTTAAGGATCAGGTCTGGAGTTAGTCTTTGACTAGCAGCCTTTTAAGAGAGGGCAGTGATCCATTTTGTGAACAATAGGATGTGCTTTTGGCATCCAGCTTCATGTAGTGCTTTACTCTTGCTTGGCTAGCTTTCCCAAATGCATCTGATACGCTGCATGAGACGTTCTGGGGGGTTCAGGAGTCTTGATCTTCTACTGGGAGGAATAGATATCCTAATTCTGGTGCTGTGTTCCTGGGGGTTGACTGGGCAGGGAGGGTGTGCCTCTGTTGAGTGGATAGTTGTGAGTTGGCTTCTCGTTTCAGTGAAGTTGATGGGGATGCTGAGGAAGTGGTTTGAAAATTATGTGGGATGGGTTTGGAAAAATGTCTTAAGTAATAATTTGAATTAGTAATATCTGGTAACATGAATGTGTTTCCTTTTTTTGTAGTAAAGCTACCTTTTATTATTTGGTTTCAGTTAGAAGTTCAAAGTAATCTCTTAAATTCCATCTGAAGCTGTATTGCCTCTGTGTTTGTTATGGTAGTTTAGCTAATGACTTCACAAAAAGCTTCTCTTTGTGGTTTAGGTGACTTTCAGCCTACTTAGTAAGGTTACAGAACATCTGAAGGAAGCAAACATGAATCAGCTGTTACCTTCTTTTTTCTTCTTGATGCTTACAATGGAAAAATATATGGATGTTTTGTAGAAGATTTAAATGACTGTAAATGGTTCTAGTGAGAGCCCTCTTCAGAGATTTTTTTTTTTTTGGTCTCTTCAGAATTTTGACTAAAAACTGCTGAGTAGCCTCACATCATGGTTGATCTGCATCTGAACAATACTTGGTATCTACAAATGGAGTATTCATGGTCACTAATGAGTTTAGAGTGCCAGAGCTGTTGTGGAAACAAGAAACAGTATGGCTTGTTTGAAACCCTTCCTTTCCTGGTTAACTTCTACTGTTGTAGATAGTACTCTTAATTGTGCAGAAAATATGTAGTGATCTGAAAGTACACTAATGCTCTTCAAAGCAGTGTTTGATTATGGCAGGTTACTCCTTACATGTAATTAAAAGAAATAAAGATTATATAAGTGTTCTGTGAAACAGAATGAAAATCTCGTAACAATTTTTGGTAGGTTTTTTGAGGGTTTCAGAAGCAGATGGACAAGTTCCTATGTCCAATAACTAGTGACCAGCTGACTTCTTTTGTTTTTGAAGCTTCATTTGCTCTGTGTACTGTTTTCACAAGTTCCCATTGATACTCAGATGTTCTCATCAAGTGCAGGCAGTCCAAGTCACCTGACAACGTTAAACTTTAGCACTGGTGTAATATCTATTTTCATCGGATAGAGCCCAGCTACTCTTCCAGTCTCTTTGGCAGTACCTTTTTAAAAAGAAACAACAACAAAACCAAACCCTCAAGATGTGTGCTGTGGTCTCCTAGGGAACTGCATGTCTTTGTTCTCCACTTAAGATAAGGGATGAAAATAGGTTTAATTCCCCTGGCAAAGACTGAAGATTTTTATAAAATACCATTTGAGGCTTTTGATCCTGTGTGAGGTAATAATAACCTGACTCAGACAGAAAGGGGTTTGTAGAATGCATATATAAAATTTTGGAAAATTATTTGGCAGTGTTCTTCCAAAATGGTTACGGATTATGTCTAAAAATTCTGGAAATGGAGACAGAAATCCCTAGTGAATCACAAGAAATAGAAATTGGGGTAGAGCTGATCAGCTCCGTTGCACTTGTGAAAGCAACTTGTCTATTTGGCAGACTGTCATAAATGCATTGCTTGAGACAGTGCTGCTTTGTAGCAATAGATTTTGAATTTGCACCGTTTGAGGATTTCTTCTGGCTGCCATTTCTCTTAGCACAGGTGTGTTAGCTCATGGGAAGTGTCTTCAAACAGACCAGATTTCTAATATCAGTGTTTTGATAGCTATGTAAATTTGTTGACTTAAACAGAATCCTGAGGCTTGGAACTCTGGCTGTTCATCACCCACTTCAGTAACTCACAGTGGCAGTGGCCTCGTAGCTTGATTCAAGTACGGCTACAATGGTTTGAGCAGGTGAAAGAGCACAGATAATTTTACCAGGATGTTCTTCCTGTTCAATTTCCTCTTACTTTTGATCGTATCCACGGAGTTAAATGTTCAAACTATGTTTAAATAAATGCAGATGGATAATATGTTTTGAAGGAACTTCTTAAAATGTTAAATATATTTATATAACACACACATGTTTATTTTTAGGAGAAGGAGCTACAGCTGAAGTTCCCTCATCTTTTGTGATTCTGTCTCTCTGTACTCTAGTAGTACTGGTAATACTGCTTGTAAACTGTGTCTCCTGCTGTAAAGATCCTGAGATAGATTTCAAGGTGAGCATCTGAAGTTAAAAACGTATATAAAAGTGGTATTCCTAGCTGTGGTCTGATATCCAGAATACTTGCTTGTTTGTGCTAATACTCTGCACTTACTGACATTTCAGTGCCACTGAAAATTCTCTCTTCTGAAATAGCCAGCCAACTGTATTGCTACAGCCTGTGCAGTCTTGTGGCAACCATTTATTTTAAGCACTTGGTTTATGCTGCAGTAAGGATCCTTCGTGTCTTCAAAATCATCACTAGCTATCTGGATCAGCAGTAGAAGTATGTCCTTGAGACAATCTTGCTGTAAAGAACCTTTTTGTTGTTTTGCTGTGTATTCTTTTCATTTCTTTTTCTTAGTCTCCTGACAGTGTTTATGACACTCCTGTCAAATAAGAGTACTGAAGATACTGTAGCAAAACTCCTGAGAAGTTATCAGAGAACAGATACTTTTGGAACATTGGTTATCACTGTTCCTAAAATTGTATTCTGCTCTAAATGGAGAATATTTGGCCTTGAGAGTTCATGGTAATTCATTCAAAGCCAGGGGTAGCATTTAAAGTGAAAACAAACCATCACCCCCCAGCCCATTCCTCCCCCAGCAGAAAACCAGCCCACTAATCTCCCCTCCACAAATAAAACCCCATTTTAAAATTTTTTTGTAAAGTGATACTTGATACTTCAAATCAGTAATAAATTGAAAATTAGGAATAGGAAAAAAAATCTGTCACTGTCCTTGGAGAAAAGCTAAGCTGCTTTGGCATTGTTCATTCCAATGGAAATAAATTTAGTAGTGCTAACTTTAAGACAAACATCACCTTGTTTACTAAGATTTATTTTTTTTTCAGGAATTTGAAGATAACTTTGATGATGAAATAGATTTTACACCTCCAGCAGAAGATACTCCATCTGTTCAGTCTCCAGCAGAAGTGTTTACTCTTTCAGTTCCCAATATTACTTTACCAACTCCCTCCCAGTTTCCATCTCGTACAGGTAAAATACTGGGTTTTTAATTAAAAAATGCAAAAGTAGTCAGTTTCAGTGTCAAATATGGACTGTTGCTGATGATATTTGACTTTATTGTAGCTAATTGTTATAAATTTATGTAAGCTAAGTAAATATATTTTGTAGGGTATAGGATAAAATGTGAAATGTTACTTCAACAATGTTAACTTATGACAGGGTGCCACATAAGGTTTCTTAAGAGAATGAAACTAGTTTAAAAAAAGCTCTTGAGTAGTTTCATTATGCCCCTATATGCTGATAAAGGGTTTGAAGTACTCTAGGACATCAGTGACTAAAGTCTAACGGCAACTTAGCCATGAAGAAAACCACTAAAAAGCAGAAGTCACTAGGCCATTAACCTTCAACAAAAACAAGAGTGACTCTCTTGCTGGACAGCAGTGCTACTGCTTCAGCAGCATCACTTTCTGAATGTCACTGTACATGTGATATTGGTAAGACAGAGCATTAGATTTCTTTTTCCCTGTGTGGAAGATTTTTTCGGAATGTGTTCTTTAAAAACAAAATTCTTGTGGAAGGAAACGTAACCATCTTAAATATTACAAGCATAGTTTAGCCTAAACTGGTTGTTCTCAGAGTACTTCACATATAATTTGTATATATATTGCTTGTGTTGCTTAGTCAGTAGATGTTCAGAGAAGCTTCTAGAATAATTTCTGTACCTACAAATTTCAGGTAACTATCAGTGTACCTTCAATGCAAAAGAAGTGTTATTCCTCAGTGTTTTAATGAGGAAAATGATCTGTGAAAAATGTTGTCAGCTCTTCTATGTTGCCGTAATTACTAAAACTATACTTTCTGTCTCTAGAAGTTATTTTGCCAGAAGACAGTGTGCTTTAGCAGGGTGCTCTGGTAAAAATGTAGCTGTATTAATGCAGCCTTCTCTGTGCTTAGGAGCATGTTGGCAGTGTATTATACAACTATAACAGGTTCAGTAAATTAATACTAATTTAAAAATGGTTTGTGAAAGTAAAAATGTGGGCTAGAGTTCTCAGACAGGTAGTAATGATGGAAAGCTTTTGTGTACATCTCTTAGTGTTCCTAACCAACTAAGCAGCAGAGGGATAAATAAACACCACTGAATCTCTTCTGTCTGCAGTTCCTTCTGTCCATCCTCTGCCAAGATCTAGGTCTTGTTTTCTGCCATTTTCCTCTATGGGCTCTTTAAGTGAAGTATTTTTAGTCAGAAAATGTCCTCTTTCCAGATGGTAGCTATAAGTAGGGCAGTTGGGCTGAAGAATAAAGCAATCAAACCCTTTCTCTTAAAATGGGAACTCTATAACTATAAATGTTAAGATGTACAAGCAAGGAGTGTTGTCCTGAGCTTTGTACTTCTATTTCTGTAGGAAACTTTTGCAAATAGGTTATTTGCTCTACCCAGAGAGATGGTACAATATGCTTGCATATTGCAATTAGATCTCAGCCTTTCTGTTTGCTTCCTGAATGCGTTAAAAAATTAAAGGTTTTCATTTCATAAGGAAGAGAGTCACTGTATTTGTAGGTGGTGTATTTTAGTATGGTTAGGAGCTGGAGCTGAGAAAAGCATCACTTGAGTGCTATTGTCACAACATTACCTCTGTACTTTATGTATGTCTAACTGGGTTTTCTTGCTTCATCTGAATGTGCATGTTAATTGGAATAAATATTGTAGGAGCTTGTGTCAGTTCATCAGTGGTTACTAACTTTGGTCATCTGAGTGGTTTGAAATGTGTTACATTTGTTTCATTGTGTGTGACAGATGGATCAAAGTCTCAAGTTGCACGTCAGAGTCTAAACTACATTCAGGAAATTGGAAATGGTTGGTTTGGAAAGGTGAGAAGTTATCTTTTAATATTATACTGCAGTTTGAGTCTTACTCCTAACTGACTAGACTACTCTATTTCCTTCTAAAATGGTATTCTTAAAAAAAAAACCCACAAAAGTAATAGCATAATAAAACTGCAAGCTGAAATTAAATATTTCCTCACATGCACTTTTTCACAGTACTAGAAAGTGCTTCTTTAATTGACACACAGGGTCTCACCAGAGTTAGTTACTAAGTAGACATCTGACTTTTGTGGATTTGAATTAATACATTTCTGTTATTACCAATTCATTTCAAGGAATGAAACTTAAGTAAAAAATGGTCTTCACTAGAAAACATGTTTTCTGAAAGTTGCTATGTAGATGAGTTGTCAAGATCATTAAGTATCGGTGTTTAGTTATCGAAGATCTGCAAGCTTTGACAAAAAAGCCAAAAAGTCTGTCTTGCAGCATGTTTTTAGCTCTTGTTGTTCTTTGCAGGGAAACTCCAAATTTTTTAACCCCTCTGATTAAAGCCACAATGGTTATCTTTTTCTCAGGTACTCCTTGGAGAGATCTACACTGGCACTAGTGTAGCAAGGGTAATAGTGAAGGAGTTGAAGGCGAGTGCAGGTCCCAAGGAGCAAGAGCAGTTTTTAAGAAATGGAGAACCATATTAGTAAGTAATGTTTCACCCTTTGGTTAACTTGCACACTTCATACTACCACATAGAAATGATGAATTATGGATATTTCTTTTATTCTGTGTTATGTCCTTACTTGCTTTCTCTTACAACTGAAATTCTTGTCTTTAAAAAGTGGAGTACAGTCAATCCAAAGTGAGTAAAAGCTAAGTTTGCTTAGAAATAAAAATAAGCTCATTGTTTAAATGATTCCTGGTTATTGTTAATGACTAGAAAACACACTTGGTTTGATTTATCACATTTCCTTCTACAGCTGTTTGAAACAAACTTCTGATGGTGCAAACTAATCTTATGTGTAATTACTTGCCTCTGAGAATGGAGGATTAACTCTTGTTACTTGGATTTTCCTGGCAATATTTTGTCTGTTATCAGATACACATTAATTTCTTTAAAGTTCCCTTTTTCAAAAAATTAAATGCAACATATGATAAAAAGGTAATTGTATTCAGGCAGCTTGCAAGGAGGCTCATGCACAAAAAACCCCAAGGCCAGAATTACACAAACTTCAGTGCAGTAGAACTCTATAATGGGGAAATCACTGATCTGACTGGAAATGCCAATAAACCAGGATTGTTTGGTCTTCTCTTCCTCTTGTGTTATGCTTGGAGAATGCTTGCTTCTAGGGGTTAAACCTTTTTGTACTAGAAAGGAAGTTGCCACAAGATAATGGCTTTTTGTAGACGACTGGAAAAGAGAGGCATGTTGTAGTTCACTAGACATACCTCAGAGTTCACCATGCCTGAATGTGCTACAAGAGTGGTCAGTGAAAACTTTCTATTCTTAATACTTTCTAATGTCCCAGTTATAGCTGCATTTAGGCTTAAATTGTTGGCAATTGTCAGAAGAAGATATTTCATGCCTTCTGCTGCATTGACACAAGTGGTTTTGAAACAATTTAGGAAACCAATCTGTCTGGGAACTAACCTGGCTAAAGAAAGGGTTAGCTTTTAGCCAGACCAGCTCCTCAGTGTATTTCACAAACCAGTTGTACACATTTAATTTTGGTGTAAGGTTTGGTGGGAGGATGGGTGTGACTTTCTTGTGGCAGTGCTGGTTTTTGTGGGTTTGAGATCCTCGGAGTTTCAGCTGCTATCAGTGATATGCTGCAGCAATACAAGGGACATATAATGGTGAAAATGGAATCTGTGACTTTGGATACTTGCACCTTTTGTTCGTGCTGCCCCCACCCCCACCCCCCGGACTGTGTTGTGTTGAAACTTCTGGCAGGGATTTCAGTGTGTTGCACTATACTGCAAATAATGTACAATGTGATCTTTCTGGCTTTAACTGTATTTTTTTCACTCCAGCATTCTTCAACATCCAAATGTTCTCCAGTGTATTGGGCAATGTGTGGAAGCCATTCCTTATCTTCTAGTTTTTGAGTTCTGTGACTTGGTAAGTGCACTTACACACTTACACATGCACATACTTACTTGTATGCAGTGTATTTACTGCCCTTCACTCATGAAATTATTCTTTTTCTTGGAATTTTTTTGAATAACTGCAATCTCAGATGATTTATTTTTTTTTATTTTATGACAGACCCCAAGTATAATATTTTTTTTTTATTCTTTTCAATTCACCATGTAAATTCTAGGTGCTTGTGGAATGTTCTGAAGAGAAAAATAGCTGTTCTTTCTTTGATAATGGAATTACTAGTCTCTTTCAGTCTGCCAACGTCATGTTACAGGGAGCTTGGAGGGGAAAGGAGGTCATAGAAGGAAGCTTTTTATTGCAGTCCAGTATCATGCCCACATGCTCACAGTCACATCCTAAGTTCTGTTTGCTGTCTGTGCAGCCTTAATGTACTTTCATTACCATTTCTGTGAAAGTGTTTCTTGAGGAAACAGAATTTCTTCCCTTCTTCCTTTCCTCCTTTCAGAGTGCCCAAATTTTACCCATGCTGTGTGGCTTTGGGCTACAGTGCAATTGTGGGCTGGCTTCCAGAATCGGTAATGAGTGTGTTCTAATAACTACAATTTCCAGTATCATCCTATTCTCTTCCTGATTCTTTCTGTTACTGTATTCTTATTTTCTCAACTCTTATCCTTCTTTTCTTTTCCTCCATCCCCTCACACCCTCCCCCAAGGAACTGCCTTATTATGCTTCCTGAACACCAAAAGAAAGGCTAAGAGCACAGTAAAGGATGTTCTCCCTGTTTTCTGTTCTGCCCTTAGTGCCACAAAAGCAGCTGAAGATGGGAAGGATAGTTGCACAAAAACCTTGCTCAGCCCCTGCATTCCTGGGCATATGTTGGAATTCACATCACTGGTGGGAGAAGGGGGGTAGTCTACACTTACAGAAGCTTTGAAATGTGCCCAGTATGCACAAGAGTCTGCAGGACACCAAATTGGTATTGGAAAGTTTTGAATTGCTTTCTTGTAGCAAAAGGCATTATTAAAAACCAAACAAACCCAGAACTCCAGGTGGCTGTCTAAACATTGGCTCAATATCTGCTTTTAAAGTTTGTGGTCTAGGTATCATGTAAAGCAGGGTTCCTTGAAAAATGTCAAGACAAAAATGATCTCAGAAGCACATGTATATGTCAGACGTAAGATAGTTTGCATTTATAGAATTCAGCAAGGTAATTTTTTTATCAGCTTCACTACTACAGAATTTTCCTTTAACTCAGGTGCATAAATACAGTTCTGGTTGCATCAACTGCCTCAAGCAACTGCAATAAGAGTTAACATGAGCTTTTGAGGTTTCTTGAAAAAACATCAGTTAATCTGTGACCTTAAATAACTATATTTTTCACTACTGCTCTTTTGCTCAAACTCATTAGCTGTGGTAAATTAATGAGGCAGAAGTGCTGATAAAATAATTATTTTCTAAATGGAAGAAATGCCTGCACTTTTAAAGCAAATGATCAAAGTGAATTGCTCTGGTTTTGCTATGAATTAAAAAGTAGGTGCCTAAGGTTAACCAGATAATGGGTTTTATACTTTTTCAATATGTAGAAATGGAGTGCTACTTAGCAATTTTAAACCTGCTACTCAAATTGGAGGTTCTTAAAAGGACCTTTGAAAAAGAACTGCATTTTATAGACTCTAACAGATATACATCCACATATTTAATCAGATTTAATTGCTGCCATGTTTTTAAATAGTTATGCTATTTAATCCAACTTTGAATTTGAAGATGGAGTAACTTTAAAAGTTTGCCCTACTTTAAGTATACAGGAAAAAATAATATCCTTGTTTGATGCATGATGATTAATGCCAGAAATTGTCATGATCCTGCAGAGTAATCTGGAAAGGATTTTACTTAAGGGGATAAAACACATTTTCACGTTATCTGGGGGCAGTAAGCTTGACAGCCAAAATGGTAGTTTCAGAAATTCAAATGTAGTTAGGTAATTTCTGTGGAATGGGAAATAAATGTCTCTGCTGATTTCTATTCCAAGTGAACTAAAACTTGCTTGTAGAAAATTATATATTATAGCAAGTTAGGCATGACTTTCATACTGGAAGTCTGGCTCACTTGAAGAGTGCTGACTTGAGAGAGCTGAGTATCTCCTTGACATCATAGCATGTTATTCACTGTGCACACAAATACACAGAGCCTAGGCAGACAGACCAGTGTTCACTTCCATAGCAATTGAGATGAGTGCAGTCAGCTAGCTCACTATTGCTGTATGTCACTAATTCTTGTAGTCCCAGGGCCTAGTGTGGGAGGTAACAGTACTGGAGTGAGGGGAGAGGAGATGTGAAGAAGGGAGAAATGTGAAGGAAGGCAGACAGTGCCATGTGGCATAGAAGGTACAGCTGGCTAGCTCTTTTTTAGCAGACAGGTTTGTAGTGGCATGTCACTGGGCTGATATTCTAGAAGCTGCTTTTTATCACTGTGGCTGGGATGGCAGTTACTTGGTTTTTTCAGGGTTTTTATAAGTGACCTTGAAAGCTGGTGGCTTCTCTTGTTGTTGTTTTTTGGGTTTTGTTGTTGTTGGGGTTTTTTTTCTGAAATTGAGTAAATCAGGGGGTATGGAGATGCTTCCAAAACACACAAGACTCTGATTTTTCAGCAGAAAGACAGGAGGGACATAGGCAGTTGAAGTGGTTAACTGAAGGTTCTAGTGTCTGTGGTGACTAGAGATGCTTCAGATGGGAAGGATGAGAAACATTCCTGTTTTGCTAGGAGTAGTATAATGCTGCGCTAAGGCTCTTTACCTTATGTTACTGGTGTTGTGTATGCATCTACAACAAAGGATAACCTTGTTTAATCCTTGGACTTACGTGATTAAGAATTTGATGATTAAGAAAAAAGGTGGCAAATATGTAAACCGTGGATAGGAAATGTAAATGTCTTCAGATAACAAGTTCTTCTGAGGCACTTACAGCAACGTAGACCTCATTTTGGAAATCTGGCAGATTAGGTAATGAAAAAATGTGGTTATTCTACTGGCCAGCATGGTCTGGAGGGTACAGTGTTGGTTTTCTTTGCACTCCTTCAAATTCATGGCCTGTCACAGCATGACCCCCTTTTTGCAACTTCTTTTACTAGGATCGTAGCCTTTTTAGGGCCACTTGACCTTGTTTTGGCTGCTGAGACAGCCCTGTTGGATTATCAGTTCCCAGGCTCCTTGGCACTGAAAGGCCTTGATCAGAGACACTGGAAACTGTAGCGTGGAGATACCAGAGCTAACTTGTCATGGTACAGTGCTGAATGTCACGCAAGTTAGCTTACTTGTGTTCTTGGCTGTATAAACTACTTACACATTTCTCTTAGGATTGTTTGGTTTTATATGCAGTTACTGTGTTTGCTAACGTTTAGCCTATTTCCTAATGTAATCCCAAGTTGCTTTATGTCTCTTGCCTTGCAGAGCTGGGCAAGAAGCAAGAGAGGTCAGTTGCACATAAGTGATTTAAGCTTTTGAATCTTAATTTTCCTTTGCCTGTTTAAAATTGTTTAGAAAAAACATAACATCGGTAAATATAAAAAGAAGTGTGCAATAATAAGGTCTTACATCAACCCCCTTACCCTCCCCTCCTCATATTACTTTGCTTCGTGTCTTGGTGCAGTCTTCTATGAATAGTTAACTGTTCACTGTTAAATATTGTAGAATGATGCCAGGTTAAAAATAGTGGTAGCTGGCTTATTAACTTTAATATATTACTCAGCTGTGTGTGGCCAGCATTTTGTCAGCACAGCAAATCCTCTAATGGATTGACATAATTTATGAGTAAAAGAAAGCTATTCAAATGTGGAAGTAGCATGTATATTGTGAGCCTGATTTGACTATCAAATTTTTACAGAAATTCTTCAAGTCTTGCAATTCCCTGAGCAGATGAGATCAGCAGGATGCAGTGTTGGCAGAGAATGCCCTATAGCTTGCTGTAGGGATCTTGCTGTTAGTGGAAGGTCCCTGCCTGCAGTGGTTGGTTCTTTATTTTGTTTGGACTTTTTCTGATTACTGACACTTGAAAACATTATCTTCAGCTCAAAAAAGAATCTTTGCAGTGAAAACTTATTAACCAGAGAGTTCAACAAATCTGTTTAATAATCTCAGTCAATATCAATATGAGGCAAATAATAGATGTATCAGTGCTGTATGGCTTTAAAAAATAGAAGAGGGGATGACAATACATGATAACGTCAGAAATCATGTCTGTTGGCTTCAAAGACTCTCTGTGCTCTTGAAACTGTTTCATATTTCTTAAACTTACCATCAGGAAGTTGTTTAGAGATATGTACAGGTGCTTTACACCATACAATGGTTTCAGGCATTGTAATGGTGGTGATGGCACACACACTGAGAAGCAACGTTGGAGAAGGTAGGCAGGAGTAGTATTTGTAGTTGCCTAAGAACTCCAAAGTGGCAATTGTGTGGTATTGTGAGACTTGGAAGGTACCTTTCCAGCTTGGTAGAAAGCATTCAGACATAATTTGGTAACCTCTTTACACTTAAAACCGTATCATCAGTACCTACTGGTTTAAAAAGTCATGTCAGCTCTTTGGTTGGGTGTTCATATGAACCAGTGCAGAATGTACCCAAACAATAAAACTACTGAAGAGTACTGTATGTAAATGTGCCTCTGGCTGTTGCAGAGAAAAAGCGTATCAAGATTTGCTTACAAAGGTGGCTGAACTGATCCTGTCTAGAACTGAGAAGGAAGTGGGGAAAGGTGAAATTTAGTTCTTCATGGAGTCCCAGGAGAGGAGGAAAGAGGCAGAGTGGCCGAGGAAGTTGGAGAGAAAGTGGAGCCTTCCTCAAGCATAATTATTGAGCTTTTCATATTTAGATGTCTGTGCAGTGAATTTTGCAGAACTGTATTTATTCAGATGTATTCCCTTTGGTATTTACTGTTTGCTTGATAAATGGTCAGTCTGTGACTCATAATATAGTATGAGAATAGTATTGATGTATTGCTGCTGTCTGCTTGTAGGCAGGGAAGCACCATAAGATAATCCAGGCTAGCAAGGAGCTCAGGAGGGCTCTGCTCTCAACCTCCTGCTCAAAGTAGTGTCAGCCTAAGATTAGACCAGGTTTCTCAGGGCTTTGTCCAATTGGATCCTGATACATCCAAGGATGGCAACAGTGCGTTCTCTCTGAGAAACCTGCTCCAGTGTCCTCACATGGAAAACAATTTTCCTTACACTTAGTACAAATGTTGTGTTTGATCTCAGGCCTGTTGCCTCGTCCTCTCTCCATGCTACACAGTGAAGGCCCTGGCTCAGTCTTTAATAAATGCATACACACTGCACAGCTGCTCTCAGGTGCTCCCTGACTTCCTTTATCCAGGCTGAACAAACTTGCTTTCCTCAGTTTCTCTTCATGGTGAAATGCTCTGACCTCCTCTACTGAACTTGTTGCAGTTTGTTGTTTGTCTTGTTTTGGAGCAGCTAATACTAGTTGACACAGGATCTAAATGTGGTCTAACAAGTGTTGAGCAGAAGGGGATAATCCTTTCCCTTCGTGTACTGGCTGTGCTCCTGTGTGTGCAG
This sequence comes from Actenoides lindsayi, assembly GCA_025331215.1. Lineage (NCBI taxonomy): Eukaryota > Metazoa > Chordata > Aves > Coraciiformes > Alcedinidae > Actenoides > Actenoides lindsayi. The sequence goes on along the minus strand of WTSP01007205.1, from coordinate 3,279 downwards.
CTGAGGAGGCTGCTTGCAGTCTTTGCTGCCAGGATACACAGGTGGTTGGTGTTCACCCTGCTGTCTACTGACATCCCCGGGTCCCTTCCTGCAGAGCTGCTGCCCAGCTGCTCAATCCTTAATTGGTATTGTTGAAAGATTTGGGTTTTTTTTTCTTCCCGGATGCAAGACTTTGCATTTGTCCTTCCTGAGTTTCATAAGGTTCCCGTTGGACCCTTCTTCCAGCCTGCCCAGGTCCCTCTGGGTGGCAGTCCAGCACTTGAGTGTGTTCATTTGTTCCCCTCAGTTTGGTGTAAGCAATGTCATTTTAAAGCAATACACCAAAATGTATATTTTGGTTTATATTTTTAACCTTGATTGCAGCCTTAATTAGAACAGAATGGAAACACAGAACCAGTATGTTTCAAGGTGCTGGATCTAATTAAAGTTGTATTTCCTACAAAAATGTACCTACATGAATTATTTAGTAAGTAAGGGATGCCACACAGCACTGCTGTTACTGGTGCATTTAAAAATTAAGAAGCAATTCCTTGGTGTGTTTCAGGCATCCTAGGAACTTAATCCACCTGGGAGAAACCCAAAGTAACCAGTTACTGTTTTAATGAATGACAACAATTTTAGAGAGTTTGGTTTTCTTCAGGTGCTTGCTGCCACCTACAGTCAGTTAAACTCGGTGTTCTGTGCTTGTATTTGTTGGGCTGCACAACTGGGAATCTGTGTGCACTATGGACATGGTTCTTTCATAGCTGTTTGGAACTCTGCTCTAGTAAATCTGCTCTGGCAAGGTAGAAAGGTGTGTGTGTACATACATGTGTATATAAACCAGTGTGATGTTATGGTTGTAATTGTAAGAAGAATCTTTTGGCCAGCATTTTTAAGAAATGTAATTCTGTAGGATACAAATATGTAAAAGTTACCTAATTGGCAGCTAAACCCAGGAGGGTAAGAATGTAATGAAGGCTTCTACCCCACTAACCAGTACTAGAAGTTGTATGCTTTCTCACAAGGTGGTCCGGCCGCTTGCAGCATTAGTAGTACATGGGAAGCAGGTGGAGAGAATAGCTGCTGGTGTGTACTGCAGAATCTGTTCAGGCTTTAAAAAATGAAAATGAAGTTGTTTTACATAGGAGTGGTGTCTGCTTTTAGATAGACTGTCTGTCCCACTGCTGCTTGTTTTATTCAGTGTCACGCGGGTTTGCAACTGTCCAGCCAGTCACCTCTGCTGTCACTGCAGTGTTAGATCTTGGTGCAGCACACAGACATCTACTGCTTCAACAGACTGATTTGTAAATTGTTATCCTCAATTAACCATGTTAAGGAGGAATGAGGTGCTTCACTTATAGCTCCCTAATGTACATGAGCATCAGAGGAACAGGAAGTATAATGCTCCTCAGTCTTTTGTGACCATCAGAGTGCTCTTTAGCCAGTGCAACGACTGCTGCCTTTGGTCTCTCAAGACTTCCCTTCAGTGTCCTTCCTGGCCCAAGATTGAGGCAGACAATGGACATGGACAGTTAGAGCCCGGAACGCTATACTGGAGAAACAAGTTGTGGTGTAGTATGGTGTGCAGACTCAATACAAAAACACCCTCTCCAGTAATCTGCTAAACTTACAGAAAGTCTGTATTTTAAACACCAAAAATATGAGTGCTAGCTGTGAAAGTAGGAACAATAATTACATGACAAACTTGTCCTCTTCCCTTGCTTGCATTCACTTACTCTAGTATTCCTTTTCCTGAATGTTGGACAACTTTCAGTTATTTTTTCAAAGCTGTTCTTTTTTTTAGCAATTTATGGAGTGCTTCTCTGAACTCATTAATTATGTGTCTGTTGCTCAGCTTTGCCTAGGCTCAGTAGAAGTGCTGCCATCAGCTGAATTCTTTGACTGGAGTGGGGTATATTGCCATGCATTTTAGATCTAAAGTTTTGGTGAGCTGGCAGTATCTGAAACCATTTGCTCTGCTCTCTCCCTTCTATCTGCTTACAAATTCCAGTCGGCTTTGCCGATTTGCAGCAAAAACTCTGCTTTCTTCTCTGTTTTCTTTAATGGAAAATAGTATTGTATTATGGTTAGGTTTTATGTGACAGTCTGATCTAGGTTGTTAATTACTAAAGTATTTTATTTAAAACCCTTAAAAGGACAGTACCATATGCCTTAGATGACTTCTGTAAGAATCCTTACGCAGACTTGAGGAGATTTTTTTTATTAAGTACAGATGTGGTTTACAAGTGATGTGGTTCATTGGTTCTTCATTAAATAGTTTTTTAGACTCAATCAACATACTGATAAGTATTTTCAACTTCTTTTACAGGGTGACCTAAAAACTTATATCTGCAATGAGCAGGAACATATTAAAGGAGATTCACAAATAATGCTGCTACAGAGAATGGCGTGTGAGATTGCTGCTGGGCTTGCTGTAATGCATAAACATAATTTTGTGCATAGGTATGTTTTCTGGATAAATTTGTTGCTTTTAGTTATGATGAACTCTAAAATTAATGTCAATATTTTCATTAAAACCAGTGTGTATTGAAGATTGTTCTAACAAACTTCCGCTAGCTCACGTGTCCTGAGTCACAGAGGTGTGGAGCTTGTGAAGATGCTAATTCAGCCGTAGTGGTGTGGTGTTACAGCTCCCACCTGTCTGAAAGCTGAGCACCTTCTTTTTAGGTTTTCAGCCCATAGAACACAACCTACTGCTAAGCCAATCCAAAAGATGTAGTAGTTTGATTAGTTCTTGGCCAAGTTAAATTTGTTTTACTTTTTGTGAGGGCAGGGATGTTAGAATTTTGTTAGAATGAATCTTACCTGCTGTGGATTTTTAATAGAATATAGCAATTTAGAACTTCTGTTTGGTAGCCTCTTACCTTTGTTACTAAAAAATTGAAATGACACAAACTAAACAAACACCCCACCCAAAAAAAAAGACCAAAAAACCTCCCAACAAACAAAAAAAACCCAATCCAAATGCTGCCTTTCTGATACAATAAGGGAGAAGCTGAATTTAGATTAAAAATCTGACTGAAGCAGGTTCTCTCTCACTGAATTATTGTTCATGCAACCTTTTAATCTTCAGTAATGGAGGTAGCCAGATTTAGAAAATATCATAATGGGAGAACAATTCTGTTTTAATCAGGGCAAAGCAGCTGATACGGAGAGAATGGCAGGAGTTATAAAAGTCTAGGAAAAATGTATTCATGAAACAAATTGCTAAGAAAGAAACCCAAATTACTTTTTTCTCTTTAAATTAAAAGATGTTAAGGTACTGTAAGACATCAA
>WTSP01007204.1:2997-23247 GCA_025331215.1 Actenoides lindsayi | reverse complement strand
CCCGGGCCGCCCTCTGCCGGGCATCCCTCTGCCGGGCACCCCTCCGTGCTCGCTGCCTGCAGCAGAGAAGCCAAAAAGCAGGAGATGGAGTGGTCCTGGCTGGAGGTGAGGCAGCAGGGATGGACACCGAGGCCCCGAGCAGTGTCTCTTGTACCCCTGGGACACCTCAGTGTCCCGAGGTGGCTGTGGAGCAGGGCAGGAATGTTCCCCCAGCCCCAGCAGGCTCTGCCAGTGGAGGTTTTCTTTGCAGGCGAGCAAAAAGAGCCATTTTCTGACTGAAACCACAGGCGAAAGGAGAGGAAACGCCACGGGAGCTGACTTAAAAGAAAATATGTTAACAATGTAAATGAGGCAGGAACGCTCCTGCCTGTGTTTTCTCCAGCTCGGGCGAGCAGAGGCAGAAAGGTTTGATGTGTCACAAGCAGGGGAGGGATGGGCTGGACCAGGGAAGGATGGGGCTGGCGCTGGGAGTGGCCCTGGAGGTGCTGGTGGGTGAGGTGGTCCCAGGCGGGCTTGAGCCGATTAGGTGTCAAGCCCTGATCTCCGGTGATTACGCGGTGACGGGACCGAGGGGTCCCGTGGCAGATGAGCTCAGCTCAGTTGGAGCAAATCCCTGTTCTGGGGGGACGAGTGGGGCCGGAGCTGCCGCTGCCATCGCGGTGCTGGACGCTGCGCGCTTCCCGGCGGTGCCCAGAGCGTCCCTGCGGCCTTGGAGGAGCCTCAGGGGGAGAACCCCCTTGCTGAGGTGCCCAGCAGCATCTTGGCTTCGTCGCCTTGGTCTGCAGGAGCTGCTGTGGTGTGCTGAGACCTGCTGGGCTCCTGCACCAAATGGTATCAAACTGGCCTCAGCCACTAGACTAGCTCTGTGTGTGTGTGCTCGGTGGTGGTCCTGGTCCTCCTCCTCCTCTCCTGGAGAACCCAGCAGACCCAGGTGTCCGTGCTGGCACCGACGGTTTATTCTTGGAATAAACCCCTAAACCGTGGCTTTTCAAGGTGTTTTAGCCCGTTGTGGGGTGTGAGTTTGTCTGTGCAGTGGAGGGAGCTGCAGGGCAGAAGGGCTGGAGGCTGTCCCAGGAGCTGGTCACCACCAGCTGTGAGCATCCCAGTTACGGAGAGAACTGGGGTGGTTCTGGCTGCATTGTCCAGGGCTGAGCAAGAGCTGGCTGGGCTGGCAGCAAGTTGGCATCGTGCTCAGAACCATGTGCCGATGTTTGTGTGACAGAGGTCTGCGAAAAGCCCTTTTCATCCCAGTTCCTGCTCAAAGTCAGGCTGCGGGTGGAGGTTTGAAAGCAGAGGTTGGTTCTGTGAGTTACTGCCCTTGGGAAGGTGGAGAGGTTGGGGAGGGGGGAGCACAGGGGCAGCTCCATCCCAGAGCCTGGGACCAGATCACCCATCACAAGCGGGTCTCTGGCACCAGTGGCCCTGAGCTTGGGCTGGTGTGTGGACACTGGAGCCAGGGAGGGGCTTTTCTAGGGGCAAGCGGGTGTCTCTTGGACAGGGGAGTGCAGGGGCTGCTCAGCTGCCCCTCAAAATCCAAGGGGTCAGCTTGTTTCAGGAAACAAGGCACCCAAGTGCCAGTGGTTTGGCGCTTCTGCGAGTGGAGTCTGCCAGCGTGGAGGTTGGCACCTACTAATTAATTGCACGGGAACCCCTCGTTAATCACGGTGACGTTTATGATACGGACTCCGTGGTGGAGTGTGCCTGGAACATCCAAATGGGAACGGTCCTGGTCGCTGCAGGGACCTGCGCGGGTGGGTGGTGGCACGAAGCTTGTGCTGGGGTGTCCTGGCGAGCTGGGGGGGGTGTCCCCGGGGGTCCCCAGTGAGCCAAGGGGTGTCCCTAGGGGACCCCAGCTCCCAGCAGCACTGGAGACTCTAAGGGAAAAACCAAATCAGATGGTGCGAGAGCTGTGATGAGATTGTGAGAGGTGGCAACGCCCAGGCAGGGTTTGGGGTTGTTTTTTTTTTGTTATTATTTTTATTGAAAGCGTTACATTGTTATTTAGTGTCTTGTTTGTGTATTTTCAAAGGGACCAGCTTGAACAGTGTTTCCAAAACGTTTTTCCGGGTAAAACGACAATGATTTCCCTCCAGGGGCTGCTCGGGGGGCTGTGTGGGGATGCGGTTTGTCGCCCAGGCAGCATCGCTCTGTGCCCGGGGACGGGTACCGATGGCAATGTGTGCAGGAGGATGGTGCCGTGCCACGGTTTCTTCACCCACTTCATCAAATTAGCGGCCACTGGTAGTGTCTGGATTCCTAGGGAAAAAAAAAAAAACCCAAACCAACAACTTCATTTTGAATATTTTTGCGTGCAAATGTATTAAGAATACGGTTATTTTTTTGTTGCTTTCTTGTATGTGTGTCAATCTAATTTACCCCGACTGGGTTTTACGTCCTTGGTGTGCGGAAGGGCAGCGAAGCCTCCCCTGGAGCGGCACCAAAGCGTTTCTGTGGGGTGAGCACGGGTGGGTTTCTGGGGAGCCCAGATAACGTGCCGCTGTCCCGGGGAACGCTTCGTCTCAAGGTTTGGGTTTCACAAAGGCATAAAAATCCACACCCCCCCGCCCCGGGTGCTTAAGAAATATCTTCCCAGAACACAACCAGGGAAACGTTGGCATGGGTTGAAAAGAAAATAAATAGCAGAGCTGGCAAAGAGATGCGGCGGCTCTGTGTCAACAGAGCACGTAAGTGCAAAGTGTTTGAGCATGTGCTCGGGGCTGGGTGAAGCGAGGGGAGCGTCCGTGTTCGCTTCATCCCGGAGAGGGGCTTGGCAGAGCTGTGGCCTAAGACCTGGGTGTTTTTTTTTTTCCAGCGGCCGAGGCTTGCGTTGGTCGGGAGGTTTAAGAGCCCAGCGAAAGCCCCGGATCATCTCTGCGGGAGGATAAGCAGTTTTGCCCGAGGATTTCTGCTCGGAGCAGATGCTGAATTGGGATTGATTTCTTTCTTTCTAAAACGGAGAGCTTGAATTCTTCTTAACCGAGTGCCTTGAATCGGAGGTTTCTGCAGTGGAAGCAGCACAAGCCCCCAGTTGCCACCCTGGCAGCCAAGGAGATCCCGCAGACGAAGCTCTCCCCTGCGTGCTTGCTTTATTGAGGAATTTGGTTTCAGAGGTGATCCCGGGGGATCCCCCAAGGCGGGGGGGATCCCACCTCCCCCCGCAGCTGCCCCGGGGATCCCCGCGCTGGGACGGCAGCCACGGCACTGCATTTCTGGGTGATTTTTCTCGGTGCTTTTGCTCTGCCTGACCCCGTGCAAACCGAGCACGAGGAAAAGGGGTTTTAAAGAGTCATTTTGAAACGTGGCGAGGTGGTCCCGGCTGCGCTCCCCTCTGCTCGCGAGACGTGCCCCCTCTTCCTCGCTGCGCGGAGCCCCCTGTGTCCTTTAAGGTCGCGCGGCTCTGACCCTCTTTGACCGGTTGAATCATTTCCTGTTTTCTTCAGTTTTTGAAGAACTCCGAGGCGAGCTGGAAATGTTTGCAGGGAGGGCGAACCGACTGCGCCGGGGCCATGGGAAAAACACGGGCGGGCTAAACGTGCCGGGGGCGAGGACGCGAGCGGGGTGCTGGCTGGCGGAGGGGCTGCTCCAGGCTTTTGCTGAAGCCCTGCCCCGCTTTGGCAGGAGCTGGGTTTTATCTCCGGGTGGATGTTGCACTGATGGATTTTCCCTTTTGAGAAGCAATCTGCGCATTGTGGCGGGGGTGGTGTCGATGCCAGGGGTGACGATGCCAAGAGCGTCTCCCCGGGCAGTTGCCTCTGAGCCTCTTCCTCCCAAACATGTCCTGGTAGCATCCCAACGCCTCCCGAGCTCAGCAGCAGCTTGTGAGCCCTTGAGAAAGCTTTTCCTGCAGCTCCCTCCCTGCTTTCTGTATAAAAATCCTGTGTTGCCAAGTTAATCTGTGAAGGCTCAGGTCGAGTTTGCAGCTGGCCTGAGGAAGCCCCAACGGGCGCTGCCAACAGCAGTTCCCATTTTTAAGTGTCTTTTAGAGAATTTGGTGCTCTGGTCCTGATTTGTCAGGGTGGCCAAGGTGTCCATCCTGTGCAGGATGGCATCGCGGGCAGCTCTGACCTGGTGTCCAGCAAGGGCTGGTCACCTCACATCCCTCTTTTTCTTCTTGGGTGCTGGGGTTGAGGTGGTCAAGCTGATCCTGAGTCCTGACCCACCTCTGTCCCCACTGGGTGTTGCAGCCACAGCCAAAATTCCCCCCTTGCATTTTGCCCCAGAAGTTGTGGATGCCCCATCCTTGGAAGCTCTGAGCACCCTGCTCTAGTTGCAGATGTCCCTGCTCCCTGCAGGGTGCTTGGACCAGGTGAGCTTTAAGGTCCCTTCCCACCCCAACCAGTCTGTGATTCACTGAACTAGTGGCTTTTTTTTGCATTCGTGATCCCAACAAAGGGCTGTGTGAGGATGGAGGCTGCAGTCACACTGAAGCCATCCCGTCAACTCCTCCAACCCGCCGTGAACCCCAGCAGCTCCAGTATGTCATAAGCAACTCGAGCAGAGCTGTGCTGGGATATTTATTTACATCCCATCAAGGCAGCGAGTGCGCGTGGGGTCAGAGTGGGTGCTGAGTGGGGCGAGGGGGAGTTCCCCCCCTGCAGTGAAGCAGTCACAGCAGGTTTCTGCCTCCCCTCGCCCCATCCCCAGCTCTCACTCCGTTGCATTAAAGCCTACAACAGGCAGTTGGTGCTGGGGGGTGTCTGGACCCCCTGTTTCCCAGGCAGTCGTGGATCGTGGCACAGGAACACGTGCTCTCTGTGGCACCAAGCGTGCATTTCCAGCTGGGATTATTTGGGTTTATCTTTCGTCATCCTCTTGCTCCTGCTGCCCCGTGGCCTCTCTCCCTCACCAGCAGCATCACCCGGGCTCGGGGCCGTGCTCGGCGAGGGCGATGGTTGAGGCGCGATGCTCTGGCCCCGAGCTCTGCAAAGCAGGGGACCCAGCTGGGGACAGGACTGTGCTGTGTCTGGTGCTGGCCTTGTCTTGGCATTGGCATTAACGCTGTGCCCGTGGCCGAAGGGCACTGCGGGGTTGCTCCCTCCATCCCCACAGCGTGATGAGTCCCTGGGGGGGGGGGACCACTCTGTGTGTCCCCACCTGATGCTCCTCTGGAAAAACCCCTTGAGGGGTGGAGGAGATGGGATCAGCTCCCGATGTGCCTCAGCCGTGGCGGTGGTGGCAGCAGGAGGCGGCAGTGCCGGGCTGGCCGGGCTTGCTTGCCTGCTGTGCTCCCGTGGGAATTAGGCGCTGACCCCGGGGGTGCTGTCGATGGGTCACCAGTGTCCCCATGGGGAGCTGGGAGATCAGCAACTGCTGGTGAATCGGTTCAGCTCCTTCACTGCCCCCTGCATTTGCCCCAGTGTGACTCATGGTGGCCAGAAATCTCCGTGTGTCGTTGCAAAGGGTTATTCACCGTTGTCACCGGGGTGTGAGGACCCTGCGGGTGATGTGGCTCTGCGGTGGCAGCAGGAAATGTCCTGTGGCTGGTTTGGCTCCGGCCGTGCGGGGTCCATGTGCAGCTGGAGCCCCTCGGCATCATCCCTGGGGTCCCCGACATGGGTGGTGGCCAGGACAGATCATAGAATCCTAGACTGGTTTGGGTTGGAAGGGACCTTTAAAGGTCACTTTGTTCAGCCCCCCTGCAGCGAGCAGGGACATCAGCAGCTGGAGCAGTTGTCCAGATCTCCTGGGCATCAGTCATGGGTGTCCTCAGCTCCCGCAGCCCTTCCTGGAGAGGAAGCAGCTTTTAAGCCACATCGAGGGGGTTTTGCAGGAATAACCCCAAGGTTCTGCGTGCGCACGGAGCTGCTGGCACGGGCAGTTCCAGCGTGACATGTAGGAGCCCCAGAGCTGCTGAAGGTGGGAGGACATCTCTGGCCGTGCAGCGGGAGGGAAGGGGGTGCAGGGTTGGTGTTTCGTGGTGCCCCTTGGCCGAGAGAGGAACATGGAGGAAGTTTGCTGCCTGGGTTTTTAATTTGAAAGGAAAGGCTGGATGAGATTGCACCCCAAATGGGATCGGAAAGCAATCGGCTCTGTGAGCAGGAGGGAGACGGCAGCGTTTCTTTTAATGAAAGACTAAAACTCAGTCACAGGGGATGTTTTCCTTAAATCATAGATGGAAATGAAAACCTGTATCCCTGAGGTGGCTCTTGCTGGTGCCCTGAGCTGGTGCTGCCCAGTGCCCGGGCTGGAAGTGCCATGCTGAGGTTGGTGCCCCCGGCATCCGAGGGAGCGCAATGGGTTCTGCAGACCTGGAGAAAAGCTGGGGTTTGTTGCTCCCCCAACTTCCCGAGGAGCCATGAAGCATTTTGCAGCAAGCTGAGCCTTTCTGTGCTGTGAGGAGCCGTCGGGCCTGGGGTTTATCACCTTGGCCCCAGAGCCCTTCACTGGGAGGTGAGGGTACCGCCGGGTGATGCTGATGTCACCAGGGCCAAGGGCACGGCTCTGCCTTAAATAAATTACTGAGGTTAATCCAGTGTCTCGGTGAGCCCAGGACTCCTGGGTTTGGTTCCTCCCCGCCCGGGGCTGCGGCCGTGGGCCTCGGGTGCTGCCGGGGTGGGGGTGTCTCAGAACACGGGCGGACTTTATCTGGGCTGCTTCTGGTGAAGGAAATGCATTTTTTTTGTTTTGTTTTAATTTTGCTGGAATGGTGTCGGACAATTGATTTTCTAAAATAGACTCAATGAGAGGAAATTCATTTGTTAACCTGTCCCCGTTCAGGGGAGTGGGAGGACGAGCTGCAGATACGGAGCTTCCTCGGTAGCTTTATTTACGATTGCATCTGCTTTAGAGCAAAACCAAACCTGCAAACTCAATGTTTCGTCTCCCCCCCGACCCCTCCTCTCTTAACCAGGATTTAAACGGACAGAAGGATCTGTGCCCACGTCTCTGCCACCTGAAGAAAGGTCCCAATGGCTACGGCTTCAACCTGCACAGCGAGAAGTCCCGGCCGGGGCAGTTCATCCGCTCGGTCGACCCCGACTCGCCGGCTTCCAGAGCGGGGCTGCGGCCCCAGGACCGGCTGGTGGAGGTAACGGAGCAGGGGCTCAGCACCCCCCTCCCTGGGGAGCCTTTTGGGGTTTCCTCGGCGTGTGTTGCGCAGGGATGTTCCACCCTGCCTGGCACGGGGGTCCTGTCCCCGTCCCGTGAGTGGGGACAGGGTTGGCAGAAGTGACGGGACCCCCGGGCAGCCTGAAGCTGAAACAAAGCCCAGTCCCGTGGCCTTTTCCATCAGATTCCCCCCTGTTCCTCCATCATCTGGAGCCACCAGCCCAAGGTGGGTGCTTGGGGCAGTGGCTTTGTGGTCCTTCAGCAGCTCGTTCAAACCGGGCGCTTGTGAGCTCTGAAATCTCGATGCTGCTGGCTCTGCTGGCACAGAGGAAGGTGGGGGTGGGTGACCTGCTGCCCCTGTGCCCATCTGGGTGGCCTGGGGGTGACAGCAGCGTGCCATGGGCAGCTCTGGTGCCTGATGGGTGCCCATCTGCCCCCGCAGCACAATGAGTCCCGTGCTCGGTGCCTGATGCCGCGTAGTGCTGGAGCAAAAGGGGTGCGGGGACACATGGGACCTGTCCCTGCCAGTGCTGGGGAGGGGGTGACCCCCTGCCCAGCCACCCTCTGCTCTGACATCCTGCCATGGGCACAGGGATGAGTCAGTGCCACCCAGCCGAGCTCGTCTGCTGCCAGGAAGGTGTTTGGAAAAAGAGGAGGGAGAAAAAAGCTTTGCAGAGATTTTAGGGGACAAAATTGTGAAAGATGATGGGGGGTGAATTGCTCTCGGAAGCAGGTTCCTGGTGACTGACTGCTGAGTTTGGATGGGACTGGGAATCTCCTTCCCTTTGGCTTGGGCCTGCCTCGTGTTTTCCCTGAAGAGTGAGGTTTTCCCAGCTGGAGCTGCCAGGGCCAGAGGGACAGGCAGGGCTCCATCCAGCAGCCATCACCCCTTTCCCTGGGGTGTCCCCTGCTCGGGGTGATGTGTGAACCCCCCACCCTCCTGCGGAGACCAAGCTATGGCCCTTGGCTGCCAGCTCCCCAGGGGAAAGGGGTTTGTGCTCCTGGAAGAAAACACTCTTAGGGAATCTTTTCAGAAGAAAGGACTCTCCTGCTTTCTAGCCCCGTGGGACCTGCTGCCTCTTTTCCCCAGCACCTGAAAGTTTAATGCTGGGAGCAGCGTGGGGCTGGGCGCGGGGCCCCGGCACGGCGGTGTCACGGGGAGGGTTGTGTTATTTATTTATCGGCGCTTGGCAGAGCGTCGGGCACACACAAAGCGGCCAGGGGTGAGCTGGTGAGCTCAGAAACCCAATCCCCTCCCTTACCTGCTCTCTGGGGCTTTGATAAATATTTGATGCCCCCCAGCCCTGCTGCCCTGGGCGTGCTGGGGGTGCTGGGGTGGGGGAAGAGCAGCCCCACGCTGCCTGGCTGAGCGCTGGGTGTGAATTGGGGTGGAGTGGCAGGAGGGTGCTGCTGGGGTCAGACAAGGCAGCAGCTGAGGCTGTTGGTGAGGTGCAAAACCCGAGGAAGGGGGTTCTCTTTGCACCCTCGGGACCTGCTTCTGCCCCAGCTTTGTGTTCAGGGGTCCAAAACAGTGTTGGGGATGATCTCTGCAGCGCCAGCCCTCCCTGCCCTCTCCATCCAGGCTGGATTAGTGCATCGCTCCGCTGCCCCTCAGATGCCAGAGATCGAGGGGGGGGAGCTGAGCTTTGCTGGAGTATTGAAAAGAGTTTATCGCACAAAAGCGGGTCCTGCAGCGAGGGGCTGGGCAGTGCACAGACCTTCTTCCCCTGCGGGACAAAGGGTGATTCATTCCCCAGCCGAACAATGCCTCAAAATCACCATTGTCCCCTCGCTGCAGGGAGCAGTCGGGAGCAGAGGATCACGTTCCTCAGAAGGTCCCTGAGAAATGAATCCCTGCAGCAGGTCTGGGGCACTCGCCTGCCAGGGACACGGGGAAATCCACGGTTTCCCATCACAGAGGGGTGAATAGTGGTGTGGTGATGCCACAGCTGCCTGGGCAGGGCTGGGGAGTGGGACACACCAGTGGCACCCAGCCCGCTGCCTGTGGTTGCACCCCGTAGGCAGCCTGAGACACCTGGGGTGTACCCGAGGTGGTGGCTCTGGGTTTGAAATCACTGAAGAGGGCAACCAGGGTGTTTTGGCAGGGTGTGGGTGAGTCTGGGGTTTGTGATTCCCGATGGATGCATTTGGGATGCGGGCAGAGCTGGAGCTCTGCAGTAGCACAAAGGATGCTCTGGGGTGGTAAGGAGGCCGTGACTGGCTCAAGAAGGGGCAGGGTAAAGCCCGTAGCCTTCCAATCATCCTAACAGGAATTAAAAAAAAAGGAAAATTCCATCCCTTATGGGGTGAGGAGGTTGCTCTGGGGGGGTCTGTGAGCCAAGACCGGTATCTTGGCTGTGGGGTGGAGGGGTCACAGACTTGGGTTCTGATGCCACCACTTTGCAGGTGAACGGGATAAACGTGGAAGGCTTGCGGCACTCGGAGGTTGTGTCCCACATCAAGTCCAGGGAGAACGAAGCCAGGCTCCTGGTGGTGGATCCCGAGACAGATGATTACTTCAAGAAGCTGGGGGTGACCCCCATGGAGGAGCACACTAAAGGTGAGACCTCGCTTTCCCCGGGCGACCCTGCGCCGTTCCCGTGACTCACCGGGTCATGGGTGGGATTGAGAAGTGAGGGGGAGTCACGTTTCCCTTCTGTCTCATCCCTCAGTAGTTTCCTGAGCACCACCCAGCTATTTATAAATAGTGAGGATATTTCCTACTCTAGCCCCAAAACCCAATTTATTTTTTTTTCCCCACAGTGAATAATTAACTTGGGAACTTGCTGTGTTAAAGTGGCTGAGGCAGAGCGAGGTGGGATTGGGGGGAGCTGGGGGAGCTTGCGGAGGGATGCTCGGAAGGGACCGGTCCGTCTGGTTGGTGCTGGAATCACCCGCACCCTGGGAGATGGGGTGTCTGGTGTCGGAGCAGGTGGGACCCGTGGGGTCTGGGTGAGCAGAGCGGTGTGCCCAGGGTGCTGAGCTGGGCTCTCGGGGAGGGGACAGTGCCATGACCCCTCAGTTGCTCTTTGCTCCGGTGAAGGAGCTTGGGGCCGCGTCGAGATGCGGCAGAGCGAGCGCGGTGTGCACGCAGGGGGAAGGGCTTCACGCCGTGCTGATCACAGGGGTGACTCTTGCAGGAAATGTTTTCCTGTGCTGTTGAAACCTGGCAGAGAAAGCTGCCCGTCCACTCCGCAACCTGCTGGGCTACAGCATCTGCCTGGGGAGGGAATGGGATGCTCCCCAGCCCGTCCTGCCCCCCGGCTGAATGGGGAGCTCTGTGTGCCCAGTACGGCTGTTCTTTATCTGATCCGCACCCCGGCTCCCTCGGGTGCTCAATGGGGAGATTTGTCCCAAGAAAAATGGGTCAAACAATGCTGAGAAGCTCACGGGGCGAAAGCGGTGTCAGATGTTCCGCGTTGGTTCGAGGAGGAGCTGGGGCGAGAGCCGTCTGCCGGCACCAGAGAGAAAGGAGCCCTTGTTCCCCCGGACGGGGATGTAGCCAGGGCCACGGACACCTCGGGGGGTGCGGGTGGGTGCTCGAGCCCCTGCCTGGGCTCTGCCTGCTGGGCACGTTCATCAGAGGCCCAGAATTAGGTCTGCCTGGCTGGTGGGGGTGCCTCTGTGTTGGTGGCAAAGTGCTCTGGTGGGTTCTGTCATTTGCAGGGTAAGAGGAAAGAATCGTTTCACTTTTTTAAGCAAACTGCTTTTACCTCAAGCTGACAATTTCGAAGTTTCCCAGCTGCTCTGAAGCACCTCAGCTTTTTAGCCAGTGAGCGTGCCGGGAGCTGTGCACCTTTCAGGATTAAGGAAATACAAAAACATTCCCAGATGTGCCAGACTTTGAAATTAGTTCAAGCAAAAGTCCAGTTCCACTTAAGCAGTGCTTGTGATTTGAAGCTTGCTTCTCCCTTAAATAACTTTATGTTTTAGCTTCTCACGACAGCACAGACCTCAGCATCGTTTCTGCTGTGAGCTGACCTTCTCTGCTCAGAGCTGCTTATACCACAGGCACAAGTCCAACGTCCAGGGGGATAAAATACTCAAGGATCCCAACACCAGCACTGGGGCTTTTGCACCAGCACACTCTCAAAATTATGATTTGGGTTGGTTTATTTCTTTTTTTAAACACGGGGAAGCCCAGCCGTGGGGCAAGGAGACGATGGCTCTGGAGTTACCTGCTCGTGGTTTCTGCAGGGTCAAACTGGGTGACACAGGCATGTGCATCCATGTCGTGTCTTCTGCTGGAGAGAGGCACAGTGGGGGCTTTGCCCCAAGAAGCGTTCATGCTTGATGTAATTCAGTCATCAATCCTGTCACCATTAAGGCATCTGTTAGCCTGGGGCGGATGAGACATGGTTATGCCTTCAGCAATGACTCGATTGTGGTGACTGGCAGCTCATCTGCATAAGATTAGCCATCGTGGGGAATATTATTAGTGCAAATCGTTGGAAGTGAGCAAAACAATACGTGCCAGGGTGCCCAGGGAGCGGGTGGTTGCCACACGCTGTTGTGACAGCAACAAGGTGCTGATTTTGGTGAAGAAGGTTGGGTTGGATTTTAAGGTTTCGGATTAAATGGCTTCTGAAGAAAAATCCTTGAACAGTTAAAAATAAAATAAAAATGTGCTCCCAGAAGGAAGCTACTTGGTCCTCTTCCTGGAAGTTGTTTTGTCCTGATGAAAACAGGGTGAAATCAAGTGAAGTCAAGGGAGTTGGGAAGAATTTGGCTCCAGGGTGGTACAAAGGGAGATGGACAGAAGTCAAGAGACAAGACCCTGGGAGCCGTTGGAGCTGGTGGGGTGGGTGAGGGAGAAGCCACACTCAGGCTGACTGGGTGGGTGATGCCAAGGGGTGCCTGTGGGACCTGAAGCCAGCAACCCTTCCTGAGTGTACTGACTGCCTGTTTTCTCTCCATGCTCTCTAGGTGTGGTGCCTCAGCCCATGACAAATGGATCTGCGCAGACTCAGGTAGGTACCTACCTGCTCCAGGTGCCCGGGGTGGCTGGAGAGCATCCCGGGGGAGCTCAGAGCAAGGGAGCAATGTTGGAGTGATCAGGAGGGCTGGGGGGTGAGAGGCCAGGCTCCTGGCATGCTGGCTTTCCTTGGGTCCCTCCTGTGACACAGGAGCCTGCTGGGTGACTCACCAGCCTGCTGAGCAGAGAGGGCTGGAACCCCTCTGCTGGGAGGCCAGGCTGGGAGAGCTGGGGGGGTTCAGCCTGCAGAGGAGAAGGCTCCAGGGAGACTTTCAGGACTTCAAGGGTCCTGTCAGAAAGATGGGGACAGAATTTTGAGTAGGGCCTGTTGGGACGGGACAAGGGGTGATGGGTTTAACTAAAAGAAGGAGATTTAGACCAGAGGGAAGGGAGAGGTTTTTGCTGCTGAGGGTGGTGAGAGCCTGGCCCAGGCTGCCCAGAGAGGTGGTGGCTGCCTCATCCCTGGCACCATTGCAGGTGAGGTTGGCCGGGGCTCTGAGCAACCTGCTGTAGTTGCAGATGGCCCTTCTCAGTACAGGGGAGTTGGACCAGATGAATCTAAAAGGTCCCTTCCTTCCAAAACCAGTCTGTGATTCTTTGATAAAGTGGTGGTTTGAAATTCATCTGTTTTCAGGCTTTCAGCTATTGGCCATGCCAAACCTACACCTCTTATCTCACTGAACAAAAACCAAGACTTTCTCGGGGTAAGAGGTTTTCTTAGTCTAAAAGGGGTTTGGGGATGGGGATGTGGAGTGAGAGATTATTTAGAGTAGCACTGGAAGAGAGAGGTTTAAATTATATTCCATGTACAGAGTGGCAAAATTTCCCAGCATGGTATATAGTTGGTTTCTCCTCTCCCATCATCTCATAGCTGGATTCAAAGGACTGTTCATGATCTATCTTCAACTCTCACCTGCATCCTGATGGTCCAGGGATGTGCTCTATTTTTAAAGTGGTAAGCATAATATCGCAAGATAAATGAGATTGGAAGGGACCTCTGATGGCCTCTGTTCCAAGTCCCAGATAAAAACAAGTCCCTCTGGACCAGTTTTGTGTCATTCACAACCTTGCTAGGATGCCGTCTGTCCCACCATCTTTGTCATGAGCTGTGATCGTACACTAAGAGGGACAACATGCTTATGCCAAGTTGAAGGGATCTCTTTTAAGGTTCTAAGCCAAGAATAAAACAAAAGTGGCCTGAAAGGGGGATATGGCTTATTCACATTGATATTTTCCATAAAACAATGTTAATATCTCAGAAAATAAAATGTTTTTAGTGCCTTGTCACAATGGACCTTGAAGCCTAAATACACTGAGGAGACAAGGAATGTTCATGGGAAGGTATTTACCAAGAAGGCCATTTGGGCTGCAGTTCACTTTGACCACTCAAAGCACTCTCAGACTGGGAGGAACCAGAGTTGTTTGCTCCTCCATGGAGAAATCATCTCCGGGGTGGAGACCAGCAGATGCTTTAACAGCTCTTTGCAAAACTCCTCAGTAGCAACTTGGATACAATAACAACCTACCCAGATCCATACTGGGGGCTTTCAGGAGGGTCAGTGGGACAAATAGCTTAGCTCTGGGGAAAAACACTTGGGAAGTCCATTGACCTGTAGTCTGGAGAGCTCAGATTAGATATCTCCTTTGGCCAACCCTGCTGCAATGCCACGCTAGATAAGAATGCTCTTGTTGGCGTTCAATGCAGACCCTCTCTCCCCCAACCTGTTCCTTGAACCCCTTCCCTAGAAACCCAGCCTGACCTCTCTTAGCTGGGGAAAAGCTTAACTCAAGCATCTGAGGGCTTAAAGCAAGACAAAAGCAGTTCCTGTAAAATCTGTCAGGACTGATCGAAACCATATTGGCTGCTTCAACTTGAAAGGCCTTAATCTCTGAGGGACAGTGTGAGTGAGGGTTGTGGGATTCTCAGACTGGTTATCTGCCCTCGTAGCCTGCATCTGGGTGGATTTAACCACGACTCTTGCCTGTTGAGGCAGCCACTAGATGTGTGCAACTCTGGATCAGGGGGAGGGGAGGTTTATGTTCCTGGTTGTCTTGAAAGGAGCCATCAATCATCCCCTCAAGAAAACACCCTCTGAATCTAAACAGCATCCATAGCAGCTGCTCAAGCCCTCATCCATTATTCACCACCCCCCCATGTGCAAACAGAGATTCTGTTGTATATAAAAAAAGAAAAAAAAAAGGGAAAAAAAAAAAGGAAGAGAAAAAAAAAAGGAAGAGAAAAAAAAAAAAAAACCACTACCGAAAACCTGAAGTTCTGAAAATTCACTCGGAAGACACGTTCAGGAGTATAAGACGCCCATGGCGCGTGGCCAGCTCAGGGTGACCTACGGGCTGCTCCCCCAATGGGACTCAGATTACAGTAACCATCCTGTTCCTTCCAGACAGGACCATTAGCACTCGATGCCTATCGATCATCCAGCCGGAGCGGAGGAGCGCTGGCCCATCCGTGCATCAGCCACGCTGTGCTACTGCTACCTCCCCCAGCCCCATCTGTCCATCCATCCCTATCCCCCCCTCGGCTGCCCCTTACGACATCACACCCCAGCTTCAAGCCTTTGCTTTTCCAGGCTCTGAGCTCATCCCTCTTTCGTTACATGGTTTGTTTTTCTTTTTTTTCCCCTTTTTTTTCTTTCTCTCCTTTTTTTTTTTTTTTTTTTTTCACCCTTTTCACTCCCAGGCTGCTGACATGTAGATTTATAGCCAAATGTCAAAGCTCTCTGGGTCTTGGACTAGTTCTCCTGACTCTGGGAAACTTCTGGAAAAAGAATTCATGGGCTGGAAGGGCTGAAATGTGTCTGTGGCAGATGCAGCTCCTTGCTGTTAGCACCCTTCAGAAGAGCTGAATGCCAGCCAGGTTTTGTTTATTTTTCCTCTAAATCTCCTCCCCCACCCACTTTTTTTTGTCCTCAAGTGGGGAGAAAGAAGAAGAGTCTGGTGGAACCTCCATCTCCTCACGCCATTTCTTCGCTTTTCAGCGTCGTATCACAGTTGCTTCTAACTCCACTGCCTTTCTCCCCCAACACCTCCTCAGCATCCCCATAAAATGGACTCCGTGGCTGCTGGAATTTCCTTCCCATCATGACGATGGCCATGGCAGTTAGCAGGTCCTAATTCACACTCACATGCATAGAGACTTGGCTACCGCTGATCTGTTCTCACCAGCCTCAGGGTGGAAATTCCTTCAGAAGCTGAAGACCTTGCTGCTGCCAGCCGGCGGGGGTAATGGTCCAGAACTAGAGTCACCACGTTCATGGCTAGTTTAACAACTTATTTTATTTCCAGCACCATGCAATCTCTGCCTAACTCTCAGAGGTATCCAGTTTTAGACTGGAAGCCACATTTTACCCTCGAAAGGTCAAACCTCTATTCTTCATTATGTCATCATTTTAGACTGCAGGTCTCTCTCTGAAACCAAGGCAAAACAGGGGCAACTGGAGCTGGAAAGGCCACCAAGACACAGCAGAGAGTAGAACCTGCCCTTTCATAAAGGTGTGAGTCCTACAGATGTCCCTGGTTTCTCTCCTGGACACTTGTCCTTCATACATTGATAAAACAAATCATGGTCTTCCTCCTGCTCTGTGGAGCTATACCACAGGTAGATATTCAGAGAAGGGTATTTCCCAGGAAGGACAACACCAGAAGTCATTTTCCCAGAGGTGTTTATGACGAGGGGCTGAATCTTATTCCTTAAGTAAGGTGGGAGGAAACCCAGCAGTCATCTTCCCAAGAGTGGGCCCCAGGGAGACACGAGTCCCACACTCATCTTTCAGCGATCTTGTATTTTAATTGTATCCTTTTCATCACACTAGTAAAGATCCCAACCCCTTTATTCTCTCCAGTAGTATTAACTTCTTTCCTGCAACATTTGTCCAGCAGACCTAAGAGGTCCCTGGCTGAGAAGATTTCTACCCAAGAATAAATTCTATCCCAAAATAGACTCAAAGTGTAGATGCTACCATGCCTGTGCTGGCAGGATGTGTCCCTTGGTCTGTAAACTTTACTGCAGGGAGACTGTATTTTTCTGTTTCTCCAGGAGCTTCACTAATCTCAGAGCTGGTTTGTGTGTGTGTAACTCATAGCAGCCCTGGTGGGATATGGGGAGAAACCAAAGTAATGTGGACATGGGAGGGGCTGGAATTGAAAGGGGAATTACTGTTCCTGAAACCCTAAAACCAGCACTGCCAGGGCACCACTAAACTATGTTCCTCAGAAATACATCTCCATGGCTTCGAAACCCCTCCAGGGATCGCGGGGACTCCGCCACTGCCCTGGGCAGCCTGGGACAGCCCTGAACCCTGGACAGGGAGAAGAAATTGTTCTTCAGCTCCAACTTCAACCTGCCCTGGGGCAACTTGAGGCTCGTTCCTCTTGTCCTGGAGCTTGTTCCTTGGGAGCCTCCCCTGGCTCCAACCTCCTGTCAGGGAGCCGTTGAGAGCCAGAAGTTCTCCCCTCAGCCTTCTTTTCTTGCTCTAGGCTAAACAAGCCCAGGTCCTTCAGCCAATCCTCACCAGACTTGTTCTCCAGCCTCTTCCCCAGCTCTGTTGCCCTTCTCTGGCCACACTCTAGCCCCTCAATGTCCTTCTGGGAGCGAGGGGCCCGAAACTGAACCTGGAATTTGAGGTTTGGCTTCACCAGTGTTGAGTACAGGGGGACATTCAGTGTCCTAAAATGTCTTATTCATGGTACCCAAAGGCAAATCACAGATGCTACAGGCGTCATTGAAAACCTCCCCAGTAGTGACAATGCTGGCACTCAGGTGATGTGCTGCATAAGGCTTCAAGCCTCACTGCTGCCATTCTTCATGGGTACTTATACCACGTGCAATCCATAAGCAGCACCTTTGGCACTGTAGGGAAGACGGGACAGTCCCCTGGGAGTAAAACAGGCTGCAAAACCTGTGTTAACCTCCCTGCAACCAACATGCTATGCATCTTCAATCCTGAGATGTCTTCACGCTGGTGAATATCAGCACACAAGTAAATCATCCCCTCCTGAGGAATGTGGAGTCCGTGGTCTCCATCTTCTTCCATTTGGCCTTAGAATAGTTGCCCTGTGAGGGTCTTTGGTGGCTATGAATGCTACTAAAAGTTTCAGCTTCAATATTCTACCAGTCCCTCAACATAAAGCCCAAAGTCACACGTTCATCTGAGCAAACCTCAAAAGGGCTGGGTTTGTAACCTGGATCACAGCAGCTGGAATTCTTCTCATCCAAGCATAGGTGTCAACAATGTGGATTTCCCTACCTGTCATCTAGACTTCCATGGCAGAAACAGGAACTCACAGCTTGCAATTAATCAAACTTATTTTAGGTATCTACATCAGAACGAGGTGAATCATGCATGAAAGTTCCTTTTTGTTTCCCAGTTAACTATAAAAAAAGCCCAGTCTAGACTAGATTTAAGATGCTGGCAAGATATCTATGAGGAAAAGCCAGAAGGACAGGTCAAGATTTCAGTCAGAACAGAAAGAGAGAGATGTATTGGAAGATAGAGGTGAATTTGTGAGTCATCAGTACAGATGGTGTGTTTGTGGATGAGGTTCCAAGAGAGATGAGGAGAGGAGAAAGAAACTATGTGCAAAGCCCTGTAATCATCCCACAGGCAGTGAGTGATCAGGAGAATCCTGCGATGGACACCAAACAGATGATGAGAAAGGTGGAAGGAGAACCAGGAGGAGGAAGAGTAATAGAAATTAAGAGGTTCCTCTTGAGATCTTGTTCAAGATCTCAAAGAGTATGTTCAGCAACCACATGGATGGGGCTGGCAGGTCCAAGCCATCCGTGCATCCAGTGTGGGCTTGAAGCTTGGCTGGGAAGAGATCCATGAAGAGTGTAACGGGAGCATTTTCAATGAAGGGCAGTAGATGGGTGTGATGGATTTCAAAGGATGTGTAGAAGAGATGGGGAGAGCCAGGTTAGCCTTCAGGTTTGGGAGAAACTGAAGCATGGGGAGCTGGATGAGAAGGAGGAGAATGACAATGGAGCACTGAGAAGGTGTCAGTGGAGAAGGCAAGGCCAGAGAAGATGAAAAATATGACAAATGTTTACATGTGCAGAAAAAGGGTAAAAACCCCACGATCTGTGTCGAGTGACAGTCTCTGCTTTCAGCAGGCTTTGGCTACACCATGCAGCACTTGGACATTTATTTCTAGGACTATGCAGAGTTAAGGTTTCAAAAGTAGGGTCACCTTTGGGATGCAATAGAAAAATTATTGCTGAAAGCTGGCCTCTGAAAGTAACACAAAATTATTGTCCTTGCAGAGAGATTATTCCATAAAAGTGAGTTTCTTACATTTCCTAGTGCTGCCAACTCTCAGAGGCGGGGTAAAAGGCTCCACTTCTGACCTGATGCACTCGAGTAATTTTCCTGTTTCTTGATGCACGTAACAAAAGTGCAAATTTATAGCTGAAGCAACAGGACAGGACCAAATGTGAAACTTGGACTCTTCTCACTGTCACATGAGTCTCACTGACTGATCTTTACACCAAACTAAGAAGCATCAAACCAAAATACTCCTATTCTACGTTTCTCCTTTTGTCACAAGATAAATATACCTGTCTGAATAAGCCAGAGCATTCCTTGTAGTGGCCTAAAAAAAGTAAAAAATAAAACAAAATATCCCCATAACACTTATAAAGATTAATAAAATCTGTAAAAACAAGAATAAAAATGTCAAAGATTAATAAAATAGGCCAGATATTCATGACTTCTGCAGAATCACATACAGAAGAGTACAGAGCTCAGGGAGATGGTATGAATCATGTGCAATGCCCTCTGCCCAGATCTGCCTGCTCTGTGCCACTGAAAGGGGTCTGAGCATGATGTGAATCAACCAGAGCTGGACATTGACACTGGGGAGCAGCCCAGTCACACATCCAACCTCAGTATTATCTGCCTCTCAGCAAAGGATCATAGCATCACAGAATGTTTTTGAGTTGGAAGGGAGCTTGAAAGCTCATCTGATCCAGTGCTCCTGCAGGGAGCAGGGACATCTGCAACTAGAGCAGGTTGCTCAGAGCCCCGGCTAACCTCCCCTGCAATGGTGCCAGGGATGGGGCAGCCACCACCTCTCTGGGCAGCCTGGGCCAGGGTCTCACCACCCAAGGATGACATTTTACCTCCCAGGATGAAGGAGAGTTCTGGGAAAACACCAGTGTAGAGGGAAGAGTTGTCCCAGGACAAATCCAGTCTCTGGCTGTGGTGCCCAGCCTCATGAACTCAAGGTGGTTCCTTTTGCTCTGTGTGACCACAAACAGGCTGATCTTCCTGCTTTCATCTGCAGGTGAGTTATTCAGGCCTGCCTGGAAATTCTTGGTCACAGCAGCTGTATTTTTTCACATGTATCACCCCCTTTGCCCTTTTTTCTTCCCCAAGCAGGAGTGATGGCTTTGTACACGTGTCTGAAACTGCAGATACCTGTCACTCACTGTTAGATAAAAGGCAGAGAGGAGGATGAAGCCACAAAGGTTGTTTGGGGTCATAAATGTATCTTCATGCATTTAATAGGAGGAGGTTATTCCCTCCCCCTTCCCCCAGGGCAAGAGATGTGCTTGTTCTGAGAAGGGATTTATAGGACAATTCCACCCTCCCTTAGTCAGGCTCCAATCTGATCCCGGGAACAGCTTCCCAGGATGGAGTCTCCAAAAGACCAGATGCAGAAGCTGCTCGTGCATCCCAAGGAACATCTGAGTGTGAACTGATCACCACCCTAGTGACAGCCAGGCAGGGCACTCCCGGCCATCCCGCATGTCACCAGCAGCCAGGGAGCTGCTGTCTGGAGAGGAGCAGCTTCTCAGGGATTGCATGTGCACGGGGCTGCAGTTTTTATATTTATTTTTGTAAGGAGGAGTATAACTGAAGCAATTTGGCTGCCCTCAGCCTCAGCAACCCGCTTTCCTCCACGGCTGAATCCTCCTTTCACTCTGCTGACATCCAGATGCTAATTTGTTCTCCCCCTGACCCTGCTCCTTCCCCTCCTGATTTGAAATTAGCTTACTAAAACATGTTTTCTTTTAAGAATCCACAGCCTAATCCAGAACAAACAAAACACATTTTCACAAACCACCAACTGCATGAACTTCTGCCCTGGCCTTGACCGCACTCTCTCCGCCCCTCGCCTCCCAGCCCCCCCCCCCCCCCCCCCCCCCCCCCCCCCTGAGGGGGGTTCCCAGGAAATTTTTTTTCCCCACCAAAAACAGTGCCAACACC
>WTSP01007203.1:0-24497 GCA_025331215.1 Actenoides lindsayi | reverse complement strand
CCGCTGCCGACGCCGGCCTATCACCGGGATGTCACGGTGCAGAAGTACGGGGGGAAGGTGCCGTACCACCGCAGACCCGTTACCGGCAAGGAGTACGTGGATATCAACGCCCTCATCCAGCGGGAGCTGAGAAGGGCCCCCCTCTTCCTCGCCGCCTGCTGTGAGTCCGATGGGACCGACCTGGCCATCCTCACGACAGCCCCACGGGGCTTCAAGTCTGGCGACCGGACGACCTGGTTTGTCCTCTTCCAGAATGTGGCTGGCACCGGCTACTACCTCTCGCCGGTGGGGCTGGAGGTGCTGGTGGAGCACGGGGATCTCCGCGTCTCCCGCTGGCAGCTGCGCCAGGTCTTCTACAACGGCCAGTACTTTGCCAGCGCGAGTGCTCTGGAGGAGGCGTTTGTGGCTGGCGTGCTGGAGGTCGTCAGGATCAAGAAGCCCCCGGCTGAAGAGGTGCTGGGCTCGATGAGACCCCGGCACCCGCCCGGCGCCCCAGGTCCGCTGCAGTACGAGCCTCAGGGTCCCCGCTACAGCGTCAGGAACGACCGCGTCACCTTCCAGGGCTGGAGCGTCACCTTCGGCATGAACCCCAACTCTGGCCTGCGCCTCTTTGACATCAGGTACCGCGGGGAGAGGATTATCTATGAGCTGAGTCTCCAGGAAGCCTTAGCCCTGTATGGCTCCAACTGCCCCGGGGGCATGTCAACCCGGTACCTGGACGGCAGCTTCGGCATCGGCAGGTTCTCCTACGAGCTCGTCCGGGGCCTCGACTGCCCCTACACGGCGACCTACGTGGACCGGCACTACCTGGTGGAGTCGGAAACTCCCAAAACCAACCAAAACTCACTCTGCATTTTTGAGCACGACTCTGCCCTCCCTCTGCGACGTCACTTCTCTGACTCGCAGTCTTTTTACTACGGCGGGCTGCGGAAAAACACCCTGGTCATCCGTGCCATCTCCACCCTCATCAACTACGACTACATCTGGGACTTCATGTTCCACGGCAGCGGGGCCGTGGAGGTCCGGGTGCATGCCACCGGCTACATCAGCTCCTCCTTCCTCCATGGCCAAGGCACTGACTACGGCAACAGGGTCGGGCCCCACACGCTGGGGACAATGCACCTCCACCACATCCACTACAAGGTGGACCTGGATGTCAACGGTAGGTCTGGGCACCCTTGTGCGTGGCTGCGGTTCGCTGTGGGCTGCGGCTCTGCTCAGGGCACAGAGCTTGAGAGGGTTTTCTCTTCTGCTTCACAGGGCAGCTCAACTCCCTGGAGACCCAGGATATGGGGTACGAGCTTGTGGAAGTACCCTGGAGCAAGCAGAACACCATTGAGCGGCCGTATCTCCGCAGGAAAAGGCTGGAGAGGGAGGAGGAGGCAGCGTTCCCCCTCAACTTCCCCCTGCCCCGCTACCTCTCCTTTGCCAGCCCCAATACCAACAAGTGGGGGCACCTGCGCAGCTACCGGATCCAGATCACCAGCTCTGCTGGGGAGCACCTGCCCCTCAGCAGCCCCATGGAGAGGTCCATCAGCTGGGGCAGGTGAGTGCCAGGGCTGGGCTGCGTTGCCCCCGGCCGCTCTCCTGCTACCCTGTCACTGGCTGCCTCCCAGCAAGCCTGTATCAGGCTGCAGGGAAGGGTTAAAAAGTGAGCTTTTGGATTTTCTGGCTCTGAAAAAAAAAATCCCTCGAAAAGTTGCTCAATAACATCTGTTCGTAGTAGTTCACAGGCAGGAATCTGACCGTAGATAAGATTAATTAAGAGCAATCAGATGTGTTTTTCCCTGTGAGGGCGACCAGGCTGTAGAATGAACTCCCAAAGGAAGCTCTGGCATCCCCAGATGTTGACATCTGCACGTGAGGACAGAATGTCTTTTGGAAAATTCTTGGGATAAGCACAGAAGTGGCTGACAGCCAGGGTGAGATGCTACAGCTCCTGCTCTGGGGGAGGCTGGAGGAGTTAAACGTGGCTGTGCACAGTGGGCAGCGAGCAGCAGCAGTGTCTGTGCCTGGACACGTTCACATTTCCCAGCCCTGTGGGAGCAGCCACGGGCAAGCAGCAAGGGATGCCCAGTGAGCCTGGATCCCTGCCACCTCTTTCCCTCCCTGACCCGGGACAGACCGGGTCCCTTGGCTCATGCCAGGGATGCATCCAGCCCCGGTTTGCCAGCGCACCCCCAGGCTGCGATGCTGTGGCCACCCTGCCCTGTGCCAGCATGGACGAGCCCCCCTGCTCCCTGTGCTGGCAGGTACCAGCTGGCTGTCACCCGGCGGAAGGAGGAGGAACCCACCAGCACCAGCATCTACAACCAGAACGACCCCTGGACACCCACTGTTGCCTTCGCTGACTTCATCAACAATGAGACCATCACCAACGAGGTGAGTCCTGGTCCCCTGGGCAGAGGGGAGCCAAGCACCATGGCCACCTTCCCAGCTTCTGCCCCAGACGGTGTCTTCACCTGTCTTGTGGCCAAACTGGGCTCCTGCTGGGCTGGAAGGGTCCTGCTCAGCCTGACAAGGGTGCCCGGCTCCCCTCCTGCTCAGGACCTG
Source organism: Actenoides lindsayi (assembly GCA_025331215.1). Lineage (NCBI taxonomy): Eukaryota > Metazoa > Chordata > Aves > Coraciiformes > Alcedinidae > Actenoides > Actenoides lindsayi. Next base: position 21,944 of record WTSP01007203.1, on the reverse strand, counting down.
GTCGCTTGGATCTCCGTGGGGTTCCTGCACGTTCCCCATGCTGAAGACGTCCCCAACACGGTGACCGTGGGCAACGGCGTTGGCTTTTTCTTGAGGCCCTACAACTACTTCGACGAGGACCCCTCAGTGGACTCCCCCGACAGCATCTACTTCAGCAGCGAGCAGGACGCCGGGGCGTGCGGGGCCAACCCCCTGGGCTGCCTGCCCCTCGCCGCCTCCTGCACCCCCCGCCTGCCCCCCTTCCGCTACGGGGGCTTCCTCAACCTCAGCCTGGCTCCGCCACCCACCAGGGTCTGACAGGGCAGAGCCACCGCTGCCCCCGTCCCTGCCAGCGCTGGGGGGGGGGGTGTCTGTGTCCGGCCATTGTGCACGTCCTCGGAGGGGCTCCCGCCAGGCCCTGCCCTCCCCACGGCTGGTGGGTTCCACGCTCAGGGCCAGGGGTGTTTTTGGAGGAGCTCGGTTCTCGTTTTGGCACCGCAGGCTCAAAGCTTCTGAAAAACAGCCCCTAGTAGGGATTTTTGGTGACAGCATTCAGGATGCCACCCAAAGTGCTGTGTGGTGCCCGTAGCCACTCTTCTCCTCTGGAACTGGGGCTCCCGTTGCCTCCCCAAGGTAGGTCAGTGCAGGCTGGGCAACGGTGCTGGCCAGTGCTGTGGTCCGCAGTGAGGTTTTGCCCAGGGTGGCAGGAGTGGGCGGTACGGTGGCTGCTGTGGACCAGCCACAGCCCGGGGTGTTGGGCCACGGGGAGCCAGCAGCTCCAGGATCCAAAATATTCACCCTGATCCTGCAGCCACCGCAGCTCCAGGGATGCTGGGGCCAAGGTGCTGCTGAGCTCTGCCTGGTGTGGCGGTGCCAAGCTCTGGGGACAGGAACGGTGCACTGGGCTGCACTGGGAGGACACTGCAGGGCTGTGGGGTGGGCAGTCCCCGGGCTGAGCTGCGCCGTGTCCACCCTTCCCCAATAAACAGGCACTTGGGTGCTTTTTCTGACCAAACTGTTGTGTAGCTCATGGGTGCTGCTGTGTCTGGGGGCCAGATGTTGATGCTGCGGGCACTGGTGCCCTGTGACGGACAGTCCAAGGGCCCCAGGGTCAGTGCAGTGCCCGGGCAGGACTGTGCACCAGCTGTGCTCTTGGCCCCCGGGTGCTGGCAGGAGGCTCCTGCCGGGGAAATATGGGACAAACAAGGGAGTTAATGTGTAACGGCCGCTTTAATCGGTGCTGGCCTTGGCTGCTGCCCAGCGCGTTCAGCCCCCGCCGCCATGGGGACCCTTGTTCCCGTGCCCCAGCTCCGTGCACGGCCCTGGGCTGTGGGATCCCACAGCCTCCAGAGCCCATCCCTGCTGTGCCAGGTTGGGCTGGGGACACTGAGATCGGTGACGGGTGGTTCAGCTCCAGCCTCGCAGCCCGGCCCTGGCACATGGCTGCAGACGTCAAGCGCTGGCCAACATGACCCCTGGGGGCACGGTGGGCATCAATCGCCTCTCACCGTGGGTCTGCCCAGGGCCACGCTGTGTTGGGCTCAAGCCCCTGGGTGCCCTGAGGTGACAGCGGGGACGCTTCGCAGGGACTGGGGAGAGCAGGCGGGATGCTCCCTGCGAGGGGAAGGTCAGAGCCGGCGGGCTGCCTGCCTGCCACGGTGTGCCCACGTGTTTGAGAGTGCTGCCCGGACTCTGCCCACCCGCTGACGCAGGTGAGAGCAGACATGCTCCCGTGCTGGCAGCGATCCTGCCCGCTGCCTGCCCCCAGGCCTTGCAGCACGCTGGGAACTTTCTGGATGAAACATCACCACGATGTGAGGTGAGGTGAGGTACGTTACGTTACGTTACGTTCCAGCACCCACCCGTGCTCTGCCTCCCACAGCTCCATCCAGTGCCCTGGGAGTCACAGGGACACCGTGTCCCGGCACCGGCCGCTGCAGGCACACGGCTGCTGGGCTGCCCAGTGCGGGGGACCAGCCGGAGCTGGAGTGGTGCTCCCAGACCTGGAGGGAGGAGGTGGCTCCTCCTGTCCTGTTTCCTGGCCTCTCCCTGCTGTGGCCTCAGTTTTCCCGCAGTGACTCTTTCCAAGGGGACTGGAGCATGCTAGTCCCCATCCCCCAACACCTTTTACCCCCATTTTCTGCTGTGAAATCGCTTGGGGAGTATTTATTGCTGACTATTTCAAAATATTTTTGCCGTGGAAGCCAAGTCTGTTGCATTCCTTCACGCTGGCCAAAGCCACTCTCGGTTGAGGACCCTGAGAATGAGCGGTTGGGGAATTTGTTTTGCAAGAGTAATTCCAAACTTCTGCTTTGTTGGGTTTTTGGGGTTTTTTTGTAGGTTTGGAGCTCAGTCTGGGGGCTGGGACACCTGGGTCCATCTCCGCTGGTCTCAACAAGGCTGGGCTGGGAGGGCTGGGGAGGAGAAGCCCTGTGCAGGGACGTGCCTGTGGCCAGGGCTGATCCTGCAGTGCTTGTGTCGCTTCTCTCCTGGGCAGTCGACTTTCCTCTCCTTAACGTGCATTCCCAGTTCACTGATGGCAACTGGGAAATTGCCGGTCGGCAAGACCACCGTGAGCCGTAGGGGCTCCCCTGGCTCCGCTCTCTGGCACAGTGAGGCTGCTCCAGCAGCACTCCATCCCCAGGGACGTTCTTGGGCCAAGGATGCTGAGGGCAGGATCCCGGCTGCCACCACCCACCAGACAGGTCCTTGGGGCCGAGGACAAGGTGTCCCACAGAGCAGACCTGGTCTGTGGCTGCAGGTCTGCTCGGGCAGCCCCAACCTTGTGGGGCAGATGGAGGCAGGTCTATAATCAGCCAGCTGCCTTCAGACAATGCACATTTGTGAATACAATCCCTCTTCCTCTGCCTGGCAGCTCCAGGGGCTGTCCCTGCTGCTGTCCCAGGGAGGAAGGTTTGCTGTGGCTTTGCCTGTTGAACCCCAGGTCCCCCGGGCTACGTGCAGGCAAAGGGGCAGGATGCTGCCCGCAGCCCCCCTGTGCAGAGCCTGCTGTTCGTGAACAGGACTCGACGCTGGACACGACCTCTGCCTGCTCTGTACCCTGGCAAACAGCACACGGGTTCAAGGATCTTGACCTGAACTTTCTCGAGGAGGGAGATAAGTGATGCATTTTCACTGGCTGCTAATCATTAATGCCTCGCTGTCTGTTCCCCCATCAACGGGCTGTTTTGCTGCGGTGGACTCTGGCTGGGCACCCTGTGCCACTGCCACCGGGCTGTGTGACCCTGTGCCAGCGGCTGTGATGGCCAACTAGAGCTGAGGAAGGAGGTTTCTCCTGCCGGGCTCAGCCTGTGTCCCGAGGCTCCTGGAAATAGCTCTCCATGTTACTCATTCACTGTAACCTCCTGGGGAGGAACAAAGTGATAAAGCTGCGGTCCTGGCACTGCTGCCAGCAACGGTGCTGCGGGGCCGGGGTGGGGAGAGGCCATGGGGCCCTGGCAGTGATGGGATGAGTGGTGTGCTTGGCTCTGTCCCAGCAGCCGGGGTCTGATGGGGCAGGTTTGTGCAGGAAGGGGGTTAATCAGAAAAGCTGTGCTGGGAGGAGTGTCTGACCCCACATCAGAGAACAGAAAATAGAAATGGCAGCCAGGAGCTCCTCAAGCTGAGGCTGTGGGGAGCTCCAGAACTGGCTTGGAAAGTTTCCCATTATGCAGAGCCCTGGTTAAATCAGCCTGGCAAGTGCCATGGCAGCAAGGTGTTTTTTCATCCTCTGGAGCTCTCGGCTGGAGTGGAGGTAGCGGGCAGCCTGTCCCCCATACCAGGCATGGCCCAGTTCACGCTCCTGGGCATCCTTGCTCTGCTCCAGTGGCACTTGGGGGGATGCAGAGGGACAGGAGAAATGTCCCAGCTCGGGGCTGCAGCAGCCCCACGGCACCGCTCACACCAGTGCAGGTGTCCAAACCCGCTCCCCAGTAGCAGAGCAAACGCTGGGCTTCAGTGGGAGCAGCTGGACTGGGCATCAGGAGGAGCAGGGACTGCAGGGAGGGGACAGTAAGGGTAAGGGTTAAGATGCTGGAGCACCCCATGCTCCGTGCACCCTGGAAGCTTGTTTTTCCCTTTTACGTAAGCTGTTCCAAACATGTTTGTAACACCCTCCCCCCTCCGCCTCGGCGATGCACCTTTGGCAAAAGTGATTTTTTTATTTTTTTTTTTTTGGTCCAAAGATCAGTGCTGGGACAAGCGACCTGCCCGTGGCAAACAAAAGCCCGCAGCACATAAAACCCGGTCGGCAGAGAGCGGGACGGGCTGAGCCGCGCCGAGGGGCCGCGGCTGCCGGAGGAGGATGGCGACCAACATGAACCTCCTGCACGCCGCGGGCATCCAGGCGACACGCTGGCTGCAGCAGCACTTCCAGGGCTCCCAGGACTGGTTCCTCTTCATCTCCTTCGCCGCTGACCTCAGAAACACTTTCTTTGTCCTCTTTCCCATCTGGTTCCACTGCAGCGAGTCGGTGGGTGTCCGGCTCATCTGGGTGGCTGTGATCGGTGACTGGCTCAACCTCGTCTTCAAGTGGTGAGTGGCCCCGTGCCACGGCTTGTTGGCCCAGCTGGACTAACGCGGGCCAGCTGTGCGCTGTCAGCCTTGAGGCTGGTGTAAAGCAAAGACCGGAGTTTGGCCCCCGCTTTGGCAGTGCTGATGGTCACTCCTTCCCGAGCTGTGCTGCAGCGGCTTCTCCCAGCTTCCCTGAAGCCAGGCAGGGAGATGGAGCCTCCTGCAACCAGGATGCCCACGCTGCCTGCACGTGTGCCAGGGACAGGTGGCCTCTGCTTCTGATGCCACTGTGAGACAGTTGCTATTGGCCTGAAAAAGACGTAGAGGGAGGAGATACTGCTCCTCTTTTGCAGTGCGTTGATTTGCTCCCATGAAATTCTTGCTCTCCCCCTTCAGGGGACAGGGCTGGGGACTTGCAGTGTCGGCCGCTGGGACCAAGCAACCAGCTGGATGCTGCATCTGTTGGGATGCCCTGGACTGCTCATGGGTCCCTTGACTCTCATGGCTCCCAGGCCAGAGCTGAAAATACAGCCATGCCAACCTGCTATGGTGCCCAGGACCCCTACAGCCCCCATTCTCTTTTCTTTTCAGGATCCTCTTTGGGGAGAGACCGTACTGGTGGGTCCATGAGACAGACTATTACAGCAACACCTCCGCCCCAGAGATCCAGCAGTTCCCGCTCACCTGCGAGACCGGCCCTGGTAGGATCCCACAGCCCCAGCGGGGTCCCACAGCCCTGGCAGGCAGAGCAGGCTCTTGCCTGGGGGGACCTGCACACGCAGCTCCCCACCCCAGGTCTCAGTCCCCACCAGGATTAGGGTGCTGGCATGGCTGGGGCTGCGACTGGCAGCCCGCTGCTGGCACACGCCCCTAGCTCTTGAGAAAGGGCCGTTATCGCTGAGCTGCACCATCGGCCCCCCGCGCTCCCGGGGACACCGACTGTCCCTGTAGCGGCTGCAGACAGAGCAGCCCCTGCTCAGAGCAGACCTTGACCCTCGGCACGGACGTGGCAGCTCAGCACAAACCCCTGCCTGTGTTCAGCCACCACCTTGGCCCGTGCAGGGGCCGTGCTCTGCCCCCCAGCCCCAAACGTGGGCAGCTGCTCCCTGGGGAAGGGGCTGTCCCAGCTCTGGAGCATCTCTGGCTGTACTTTGCCTGTGGCTTTCCACAGGAGCTGGGGAAGGGCTGCAGGCATGGTTGGGGATGGTCAGCATCCTCTGCCCAGTCCAGCCTGGTCGATGGGTCACGGGGCCAGAGCTGTGCTCCCTGCACTGCCTCTGCTGGGCTGTCCCCTCCTCCAGCCTTCCGCACCCAGGGGCACCCACCGTAGAGGTGGCATCATCGATGCCACAGGGACAGGTGCTGGGCACCATGCCACATGGTGCCACAGCCCCCAGGGCCTGGGATGTTGCCTGGGAACCCCCCCAGGCAGGAGGACTCGGCCTGCTCTGAAGAGGAGGGGTCTGACCTGGGGCTCTCTTCTCATCCAGGGAGCCCCTCGGGCCACGCCATGGGCGCAGCAGGCGTGTACTACGTCATGGTGACAGCCCTCCTCTCCACGGCCGGGGGGAAGCAGCAGTCGAGGACACTCAGATACTGGTAAGCTGTGAGCCAAAGCCACCCATACTGGGCAGAGGCTGCTCCAGTGCCAACAGATGTGCGGCTGAGCCCGGCAAGGCAGAGGGCCGTGGGCAGATGGGGTGTGAACACCCGGGTGGGGTGACGGCGGCCAGGACGGGACAAGCCAGCCCTGGCACCAACGTGGCCCCCTGCCCCTCACAGGGTGCTGTGGACGGTGCTTTGGACGGGATTCTGGGCAGTTCAGGTCTGCGTCTGCCTGTCCCGCGTCTTCATCGCCGCCCACTTCCCCCACCAGGTCATCGCGGGGGTCATCTCAGGTGAGTGCACGGGATCCCCCGGCCCCTTCCCCACGGCATCGCCGTGCAGGTCCACAGCACCGGGCAGGCAGGGAGCGTGGCCTGACGGATGTGTGCAGGGTTGTGACACAAAGCTGTGTCCGTGGCTCCGCAGTTACTGACCCCATTGTCACAGGCAGGATGCCCTCCAGGAGATGCCTTTGTCCCTATCCCGCTGAGTCCCAGTTGGGTGAGAAGGGCACTGCCGGCCGCTGCTGGGCTCTCAGAGACAGCAAACGTGGCCCAGGGGCACAGACAGGGCAGGCTTGGGGTGTGAAAGGGTCATCACGGGGCAAGGGAGCAGAATCGGCCATCTGTGAGCAATGGGGTGCAAGTGGTGGCTGTGGGGGCACCTGGGCAGCCCCTGGTACAGCTCTGCCACCGGAGCACCCGGGACCGTGGGGTTTTCTTGGCTCCGGTGCCCTGAGGTAGGCAACTGCTCATTGATCGGCACCGTCTCCTCTCCCGCTTTGGTCCTGGCAGGGATGGCCGTGGCCAAGACCTTCCAGCACGTCCACTGCATCTACAACGCCAGCCTCCGCCGGTACCTGGGCATCACCTTCTTCCTCTTCAGCTTCGCCCTGGGCTTCTACCTGCTGCTGCGGGTGCTCGGTGTGGACCTGCTCTGGACGCTGGAGAAGGCGCGGAGGTGGTGCACCCACCCCGAGTGGGTCCACATCGACACCACCCCCTTCGCCAGCCTCCTCCGTAACCTGGGCATCCTCTTTGGGCTGGGGCTGGCCCTCAACTCCCACATGTACCTGGAGAGCTGCCGGGGCAAGCAGGGCCGAGAGCTGCCCTTCCGCCTGCTCTGCGTCACCGCCTCCCTCCTCATCCTCCACCTCTTTGACGCCTTCAAGCCACCCTCCCACGTGCAGCTGCTCTTCTACATCCTCTCCTTCTGCAAGAGCGCGGCCGTGCCGCTGGCCGCCGTCGCCCTCGTCCCCTACTGCGTCTCCCAGCTCCTGGCCACGCAGGACAAGAAGGCCGCCTAGGGTTGTCCCCGCAGGGAACGGTGCCCCCGGGCTCGGGGGCAGTCACCGGCCCGTGGGTGGACCCCAGCCCCTGGCTGCACCCCAGCCCCTGGCTGGCTGCTCCCTGCTGACCCTGCACAGACTCCACGCCAGGAGCAGACTGGGAAGGCCGGGCTGGCGGCACTGCCGACGGTTCCCGTGCCGCGGCCCCGCAGCGCCGGGCGTGCTGGAGGCTCAGGGCAGCCTCTGCCAGGTGCTGGCACAGGGAGCCCCACGCTCCCCGAGCCCTCCTGCCGCCCTTCCCCTGCCCACGGGGGGATCAGCCTGGGACCTTGGTGGTGGCAGGGGCAGACCCTGCGCTCCCCGCAGCTCCTGGGGACAAGCCAACCCCCCGCTGCAGGGTTGGGGTGATGTGACCCGGAGCAGGGTGCCGACCCACGGGCGCTCGTTGGGGGGATCTGCTGGTGAGGTGGCCGTTACAGGACTGGGCAGACACTGGGATCTGGAGATAAAGCACCAGCGTGCAGGAACCTCCCAGCCCTGCAGTGGTCAGTGCTCCCCGCTGGGTGCAGCAGCCCCGGGTAGGTACCTGTGGCTACCTATAGCATGTGTATCTATATGCACACAGGGTGTGTCTGTAAGCAGGAGGTATTTTATTAAAGCTAGAGGTGTGTTTAGCTGGTGAGTTCAGACGTCTCGCTGGTTGGTGAGGTGGGATGGAGGATTCCAGGTGCAGGGGCTGCTGCTGGTGTTGGAGGAAGGAGGTGTCCCCTGCCAACACTACAGGGCACTGGCAAACCACCCAGAAAGGTTCCCCGGATCCTCATCACCTTTCACCCTCAGGTGCAGTCCAACAAAGCCAGGGTCTTGGGGGATGACCTGCTTTTTGTGCCCTTTATTGAAGGGTTCTGGATGCACCGTGCACCAGACCAGGGTCACGCTCGTGCTACTTCTGGAAACAAGCTCTGCTGGGGCTGTGCTGAGCCCCTGGGGTGCAGGGTCAGAGCTGCCGTGGGGCTGCTGGCTGTGCTGTGGGGCCCAGGGGCCAGTGCTGCTCCAGCCTCCAGGCACCGCTCGCCCGACCACCATTTCTGCCCAGGATGCAGGAAGCAGCTGCATCAGTGTGGGGTGAAGCGGCTTCCCCACCACCAGCTTTGCTCTCCAGCAGCTGTGTCCTGGCCTCCCTGCCTCAGTGCCCCTAAGCGGGAAGCCGCTGCAAGCTCACCCTGCTGACTCCAAAGCCACCCAGGCTGTGCAGTCTGCCCATTAACTCAGTAAACTGAGCCTGAGAGTTCAAAACAGATAGGAAGGTACAGATGCTTTCCTCCTGCCAGACTGGATGTGTGCACGTGCAGCATCTCCCCCCAGAACACCACTTCCTGCAGCTATGAGCACCAGTGGGGTTCTCTGCTGGGGTGCAGCTCAGAAACGCCACCTCCCCAGCCGGGCTCCAGCAGTGCCTTTGGCAGCGGGTGTCCAGCAGAGCTCTGGTAATGGCTGCTGTCTTGCTGTGCTTTACCATGCATGGCAGCAGACCCGGCAGCCTTTGCCAGCCCTCTGATGGGAGCCCTCTTCCCACCTCCACAGCGAGAGGGACCTTCCCCGTGAGCAAACTGCACCTCGGCAGAAGAGCCACAATAAAACACCCATAAGGCAAAGCTGGCTCTAACTCTTGCTCACACAGAGCTCAGCTACAGACCTGACTCCCTGTAGAAGAGTCACCTAGACCAGCGTAGCCCTCCCCACTTTCCTCCAGCTGGGGAGGGGGCAGGCTTGTCCCAGCAGTTGTCCCAACTGGGCGGGCTGGGGACAGGGTGGCCAGACCCCAGGGAGGTGGCTGCAGAAGGCACCTCTCTGGGGAACCCAGCCGTGTGTGGTGGGAACCAGGGCTGCCGGGCCCCTGGCAGCAGAGTCCCGACGGGCAGCACAGCCCTGCCCCAGCCCCCGTTCCCCGACAGCTCAACCAGCTGATGGCAAAGGGCTCTCGGCTCAACCACAACCACCCCTGCAGCAGTCGTGGAAACCCTGGGCTGGGTCTGCTGCTACCCTCTGTGTTCATGCCAGACAAACCTCCTCAGGACAGGGGTTTCTTTTCTTCTATTTTTGTTTATTACCAACATCTGGACTGAGCCTGTGATGCCATCTCTAGGAAGGTGGAAAAAATTTCCTAAATTACCTGCGTTGCTTTTCCCCAGCCTGGCCCCACAGCGCCCTTTAGTTTCTGCAGCTGAGATTGCAACAGCTCCAGGACCCACCCGGGCAGAAAAGGGAAGACGAGGAAACAAGGGGGAGACCTCTGCCTGATCCCAAGGGACTTTACATCTGCGTGAGCTGGAGCAACTCCTGATGGTCAAAGCGCGACCGGTAACACTTGCACCCCAAGAAGGGGAAGGGCTGACACCCGCCAGTGAAAGATCCGCCCCTGGGGCACCCCCTCTCCCTTCTGGCAGCTCTTGGTTCCTGTGCTGTGCTCGAGCAGGTCTGAGGAAAGCTTGCCACAGCTTTTAGTCACTTAAGAACGTGGATCATTTGTCTGGGGAAATGAAAAAAAAAAACCCTTGCAGGAAAAGCGTGGAGAGCAGAGCCCCTGCCCCAGTTCTCCAGGAGCATCAAATCAGCCCACACAGAGCAGATGGGCACCAGCTGCCTGGTTGACGTCTTTATTCACTGGGAGAGAAGCTGCTGGAGCTTATGGAAAGCAGGGGAGGCTGCCTTGCTTGGAGAATTGTTTCTTACGCTTCAGGGCTTCGATGGCTGATGAATTTCTGAAGCAGAGCTTGCACTTCTCCTCGCCGACTCATCTGGGTGGCCTTGCCTTGAAAGCGGCCTCGCTTCCCAGCTCCTTTGCCTCCCAGCAGCTCTGCCACCCTGAAGCAACAACAGCACAGAGAGGAGAGTGACCTGGCCCAACCTGCTCCAGAGCCCAGACGAGGCTCCGTGCCCTGATCCTGCTGCTCAGCTGCTTTCAGTCTGCAGCGTTACAAAACTCGCTGGTCCTAAAGAAACCATCGAACCTGGGATGGCTTTGGGATGATTACCTGGGACCTAAATTCTCAACTGCTTCAACAGGTCCAGCTAGAAGAAAGAGTCCTGCTTCTTTTTCATCTCCCACAGTCAGGAACAGCAGGGTTTCCTGTGGACAAAGAGAGATGGATCTTGCTCCAGAATAACCAGAGCCCTCCTTGTCCGGGAGAGGACACAGACGCTGGACGCAGGACCCACCCAAGGAAGTGACCAATTCAGAAGGTTGTGGGCATTACTGAGACAGACTCAACTGGAAAAACTAAAAGGGAGGGGAGGTTTTGAACCTTTTACGCTCAATCATATGTTGTGGAGCACAGAACAGGTAACTGGGGTATCCTAAGCTAAAGGATATGGTTAGCAGTGAACCTAGATGATTATTGTAGGTCCCTTCCAGCCAAAAGAGTCTAGTCTAAAACAGCCAATGAAGTTCTGCACAGCTCTGTTGGGGTCAGGCTCTTCTACAGTGCTCTGAATTTTTACTGCTGTATTTCTGATGGTTGAGGATTCCCCTGCAGTCTGAGGCTCCCGGGGACAATAACCTCAGGTAACTTTTGAAAGGAAGGAGACTGTCGATTTTGCCTGTGGTACAAACATGGTACAGCCTGGCCCTGTCTGTGCTACAGCTTGACTGAAAGAGCCAGTGGTGTCTGGTTAGTCTTCATCAGTGACTCACCTCTGTCCCAATCTCATTAGCGATGATATTCATAAATTCAGAGTCACCCTCTTTCCTATAGGGATGGGAAAAAATAAAACCAATTCAGAAAGAAGGAAAAATCCCCTCTAGAGTCCAAAGCATCGATCAGAAACGCAAGGCCTCATCAGGTGTGAGGTATCGGCCTCTTGCTGGTAGGATAGAGGTAAGTTGGTTTTTTTCTATATATCTAAATCCTCAGTGTGCTTTCCTGGGGACATACTGGGAATAATCTAAGTGTTTGTCTTCAAGAAAATAGAACTTCTCAGTTTTACTTGAAAATATCAAGTGCAGAGAGAAATCAGATAGATTCAGTTATTTCTTAGCTACAAAACCAAAAGAATTCAGTGTCTGAACTACTGACACATTCCTTCAGTTACAGAACCTTCCAGCAAACTGAGCCAGTTTAACCTTCTATCACCTTGTTTATAGTCTTCCTTGAGGAACAAGCCTGAAAAGGCACCAGAGAGATGCAACTGCAGTGAAAGGTGTAAGATGCCACTTGACCCTTTCCCCTCAACCCCCCTGTACCTGTGTAACACAAACAGCTGACTGTGAACAGGCTGGCTCTTGAAGTCCCGGGCTATCAAAACAGCAATGTCTCGAAGCAGGTTCAAGTTATTCTGAAAGAAAATCAAATGAACTGTGCCGCAGATGGAGAAGCCGGTGTGAGCGCTGCGCTGTGCTCCCAGAGGTGGGAGCAGTTCTCATAACGATATCCACGGCAACCGCTGGCTACGATTCAATTCCCAGTTACCGTGGCTAAAGCCCAGGTCTATAGGAAGCAGCCAGCCTGCTTTTCTTAACCAGCCTCGTACCTTCTGAAGCAGCTTCACAGAACTCTGCAGCCTCTTCACAGCCTCTACGTGTTCACCTGGCCCATTTCTGAAAGAGCAAGGAGAATCTGGATCGCCACTCAACAAAGAAAGGCTTTCTTAAAGGAGCAGAAGAAGCTGGTAAGATCATAAAAAGTACCCCAGAGATGTCCCCTGAGGCTCGTGTGGTAGTTGTTAGAAGCAACAGTAAAGTTTAAATAATCAAAGTGGAAAGGGTATTACTTGAGCAGCGAGGTTAGAGCCTTCTCAGTGCTATGACTTTGTTCGATTGACTTCAGGACTCTGTTTCCTGCCAGGAAAACCAAGTTGGTTTTGTTCTTTTTCCCTTTTTCTGTGCCGAGGAGTTTAATAACCTTAAAAAGAAAAATCACCTTGGTCAGAAAAGAACAGTGCTCTGCTTCTACTTACACAGGTGGTCAGTCCCTCCTAGACTATGCCTTGTTGTGAATATTGGCTCTCTGCCAGCGAAAATAAACTGATTAAGATCAGCCACGAGGTCAACATTCAAAAAAAAAATCTCAGGGACTTGTGCTGTGCTGGGTCTGACCGTGCAGAGCGAGGCTCCTGAAGGCAGCTCAGCTGCAGCTCCCCCCACACACACCTGCAAGTCACTCAGGTTGGAGACGTGAGTCCCACAGCACATGTTGGAGTCTACACCTTCGATGTCAACGACTCGCACCGGTCCCGTGTGGTCATCTGGCAAACCACGGCTTCTCACCTAGCGAAGGGGAGACAGCGGAGAACAAGGTGACGTCCCTGCTGCAGTTATTTTGGTCCCATGGATATCGTCAGTTCCCCCCCCCAGTACTCACTGTTTCAATGGCAGGGTCGTCTGCAGGCAGTTCCCTCACCGTCACCGGCACCCTCTCCCGGATCTTCTCATTCACACTCCTCTCCAGGGCCTCTACTTGCTCTGTGGTCATGGAGGGGGTGTCCAGCTCAATGACACTCCGCTGACGGCCCAGCTCCCTGCACCCATGAAGAATATCTGCTGCTGCAGCTGAGACCAGCTGGAAGGTCCCTCCCTGCAGCACTAAATGCCATCCCCCTGCTGAAACAAAGCATCCTTCCCTCCTCCCCCTTTTATTTACAGAGCACCCGATGCCCTCTGCACACTTGGAAGAGGACAAGACAGAGCAAGTACTCTGCACAGCTTCTCTCCAGTTCAGTCACCTCTCTCAAACCCTCTGAGCTCAAGTGAAATGTCCAAATGAAAACTGCTTTTGATTTATCAGCGTTCAGCTCTCTGCAGCCCAGCATGGTGGCACATGCCGAACAAGTTAAGACTGGGGTCAAAAGGAGCCATTTCCCTGCTCACCATGAAGTTGTCTTGAATCCAAACATCTGTTCTGCAATGGCAGTGATGAGATGTTGTCCTGGAAGAGACGTGCAAGCAGCAGCTTTGAGTACCACTGGACACGGGAGAAGAGATTTTCAGACTATTCTTTCTGCTGACGGTGGCAAAGGCCCAGGCGTGTGCTCGGTGCTGGGGGGGCTCACACTGCTGCTCAGAAGCAGCGAGAAGAGACAACCATCTCTTCCTGGGCCTTTGGAGCCCAAGAACCCCGCTGAAGGCTTCGAAGCAGGCTGAACTTTTCCCTCCCAGCCTGTCGGCAGTGGGTTCGGTCACCGGCCAAGGAGAGCCCGCAGGGGATGTGCCGGGATGGACCGCGGTGCAGAGCTGCTGGCCTCGCCCCCCTGCCCTGACCTGGGTTGGGCAGGCTGGGCAGTGACCGCTCCCCCAGCCCGGGTGAGGCCGGGAGGGGCCGGCCCGGCAGCCCCCGCAGCGAGACGTTCCCGGTCGGGCCCGGCACGGACCTGAGTGCTGCTGCATGTGGTCGAAGCGTCGGTCCCAGTCCAGCGACAGCAGCACCTCGGAGCCCGGTTCCAGCGGCGCCTGCACGAAGTGGACGGCCTCGGGGCCCCGCCGGGTGACGCGCAGCACCGGCACGTCACCGATCAGGCCGCGGTCGTCGGGCTGCGGACACGGGGAGTCAATGATGCCGGCCCCGGCCCCCCAACCCGGCTCCCGGCCCCCGGCCCGGCCCGTACCTGCCCGCCACCCTCGGGGAAGAGGATGGTGTCCTGCAGCACCACCTGGAACCCGCTCACCGGCTCCCCGCCGCCCTCGGGCCGCAGCTCCGCCGCCCGGCACGACACCACCTTGGTGACGAACTGCAACGGAACCGGCGGCGGCGTCAGCGCCGGACCGCGCGACTCGCACCCCCAGCCCGCCCCGCCCCGCTCCGCTCCGTTCCGCCGCTACCTGCCGGGCCCAGCTGTCCCGCTGGCACTGGAACACCATGGCGGCGGCGGCGGCGCGGACCGGGAGCGGCGAGCGGAACGCGGGGCTGGCGGCGATGGCGCGGAGCTCGGTGGGGTCGACGGTGGCCGGGGAGGGACCCACTGCCGGCGGTCGCGGCCGCTGTGCCGCAGGTGGGCGGGGCCCGAGAGATGACGCGCGGCGGCCCCGTCGGAGAGGAAAGGGCGGCGGTGGCGGCGGCGGCTCACGTTTTATTGCCCCGCGCTGGGGGGTTACCGGACGGCTCAGACCGGCACGGGGAGACCGGACGGCTCCGGCCGCCCCCGCGTCAGAGTCGGCTGCGCTCGGCGGGAAACATCCGGAGCAGCTCCGCTTCCTCGGGAGAGCCCTCCCCGCCGTATCCGCCGGTGCACCGGGAGAAGTCCTGCGGCCGCGGCATCCCCGGGTGTCAGAGATCGTCCTGCGGGAGGAGGAGCAGCGTCCCAGGGAAGGGGCTGGTCCCGGCCGGCAGTGGCCGGGCAGCCCCCGGGCAGCCCGGGAACCGTGTCCTCGGTGGCTCTGGGACGAGCTGCCCGAGGAGAGCGGCTGGAGCTGCTGTCGCCGTCCTGGAGCTCGGCTCGGCGGGAAGCAGCTCAGGGGCAGTACTTACGTCCAGGTCGTCCATGGCTGGCGGGGGGCCTTTGTCCGTCACCTTCTCCAGCAGCTGGATGGGAGACGAACGGCTGTAGGGACTCCAAACGCCCAGCTGCCCCCATCGTGAGCACCCACCCCGCAGGTGCCCCGGGACACCGGGGCCCGCGACCCAGCTCACCTCTGCGTACTGCTCCACCATGGCCCTCTCCACCTCCTCATCCCCTTCCCAGTCTCGCCAGTTGTCAAAGTCCACGGAGAGCCAGGCCGGCTGTGTGCAGAGAGAGCATCGCCTGAGGGAGGGAGCAGCACGGGGGGGGACAAGGAAGCCCCATCCTCACAGCCCAGTGGCGAGCGCAGGCTGATCCTGCACGGGGACGGGGCAGGCTGGGGAAGGGCAGGAAGGGCAGTGTGTCCCCTTGTCTGTAGGTGCTGATCCTGACCCTGCCTGTGTTGAGGGAAAGGGCAACCGCACGCAGAATTTCATGGACTGGCAGTGACCTCGTTTGGGGTCTTCGGAAGCTCTGTGTTGGGCTCCCTGCTTGGTACCCTTGATGTCTGTCCTGGGGGCAGGTTGGTCCCCAAGAGACATGAGTTACTGCATGGGGACAGCACATGGTCCTGGCTGCCAGGTGCCACACACACCTTGATGTTCTCCTTGGTGATGCGGGGCCAGGGCTCCTTCTCCTTCCACTTCCTCACAAAACACGTGACGGAGCGGTCGGAGCGCTTCTCCTGCGAGTCCTGCCAAGAGATCAGGGGTGCGTCCCCTCAGCTGGACTGCACTCTGTAATCACTGCAGACACACACGGGATTGAAGCTCAGCCAGGTTCAGGCTGTGGGGGACACGGAACCACGGAGACAGACTGTTTCTGGCCCACGGCAGGACTGTGAGTGCCAGGCCCAGGTTCAGCTTAACGCTCACACCCCTCAGGCTGTTGGGAAACGGGCGTGATTCGGTGCTAAGCGGTGTTGATAAAACTGCACAGGCTGAATTTCACTATGAGCCTGACACAGGCTCTTGGAGAACAATTTGCCAAGGGGAAGCCTCACCTTGGAGTTGACCCTGGCATACAGGTTGATCTCGTTGTAGAACTCCACACCGTCTGCGTTTCTGCAACTGCCAAAACATGGTACCAGCCTTGGTTTAGGAGAGGGCTGAGGCCACGTGTGCCCCCCCCCAAAACCACCCCCCAGCTGAGGGGTTGTGCCCCAGTCGGGCAGCTCACCTGAACACCAGCCGCTGATCCTCAATAACGACCTTGACATCCCTGCTGTCCTCCACGCAGAACTCCAGGTAGACGTAGCGCGGGCGGTCGTACCACAGCGTCTTGGCGGGTTGCCTGGGGGAGGAGCAGGCCGGCCGCGTGTCCCCGCAGCGCCCGGCAGCACTCCGCGGGCACCGCGCGAGGCACAGCGCGGGGACCGGGGCGAGGAAAGTGCCCCAAACGCGCACCCCGCTCTCGGGCCGGGGCCCGGGCGGCGGGTGCTGGGTGCTGAGCGGGCAGCGTTCCCTTCTCACGCCCCGCACAGCCCCCGACCTGGGCGGCCAGCGGAGCCCCGCGGGCCGGCCTGCCCTCCCCCTCCCCCTGCCCTGCCGTTACCGGCGACGTTCCCCCCGCTGCCCCGGACCGGAGGGTGCCGCCCGGTGGTGCCTCAGTCTCCGGGCCCCGAGCGGGTGCCCGAGACCCCCGATCGAACACTGCCCGTCCCGTCCCGTCCCGTCGCGTCCGGCGGCGCTCACCTCGCCATGGCGGTGCCGGCCCCGCCTGGTGCTATTTCGGGCCGGGGGCCGGGAGAGGGGATCGGCCGGGCCGGGCCGGGCGGGGCCACCTCGAGGAGCCGGTCGCCGGCCCAGCGCCGCCCCGCGGTTGTCGCGTCCCGGTCCCCGGGACCCCGGGAGCCCCGGGTCCCCGCCGCAGTCGTCCCGCCAGCCCGCGAGAGGGCGCGCTGTCCCCTCGCAGGCCCCGCCCCCCCCCGCGCGCATGGCCCCGCCCCCTCCTCAGGCCCCGCCCCGCGCCGCGGCCGGAAGATGGCGGCGGTGTCAGGACGCCGGTAGCGGCAGCCATGGAGGCGGAAGGCGGCCCGCTGGGCCCGGGAGAGCGCTGGGCGCCGGTAGGCGCCGTGTCGTCGGCGACGGCGGAGGAGGAAGAGGAGGAGGAAGAGGAGGAGGAGGAGGAGGCGGCGGCGGCGGCGGCGGCGGCGGGCGGGTCTCCGCGGTCGGTGCCGCGGCTGCGTGCGGAGCGGTGCCGGCTGCAGGGGGCGCTGCTGGCGCTGGCCTCGCACTTCGCGCAGGTGCAGTTCCGGCTGCGGCAGGTGGCGCGCGCCGGGCCCGGCGAGCAGCAGCGGCTGCTGCGGGAGCTGGAGGAGTTCGCCTTCCGCGGCTGCCCCGGCCCCGCTGCCGCCCCGGTGAGTCACCGAGCGCGGGGAGGACAAACAACCAAACAACCAAGCAACCGTCCGCTTTCCGAGCGGCGGCGGCGGCGCGCGGTGTTCCCGTTCGCGCGTCCCCGGGTCGGGTCGGGTCGGGAGGAGCTCTAGTGCCCGTTGGGGCTGTCGTGAAGTGCGGAGGGGAGGTCGTTGAGGTTCCCCCCCCCCAGGCGCTGAGCTGTCCAGAGGTGCCCCGTGTTCCGCTGTGGTTTTGCGGAGCACGCGGGTCCCCGGAGCTGTCGTTGGGCCCCGCTTGGTGTGCCCGTGCTCCACCGGAGAGAGCCGCGGTGACTCGGGGGAGCTCGGGTGTGTACCTGACACTCGGTGACTTGAGACGGTGCTTCCTGGATCCCGGCTTGGGTGCCGGAGGTCTGGGGAGGGTCCCGGTTTGACGGGTGGGGTGCTGTGGCTGGTGCCTCTGCTCGACACCCAGGCAGGCAGACGGTGTTCACTGCTTAAGGGCATGAGTTGAAGAAAGCACTCCTTGTGCCATGATCCCACCCCTGTAACCATTCCTAAGATCCCCTCTCAGGCTTCTCTTCTCCAGGCTAAACATGCCCAGAGCTCTCAGCCTTTCCTCCTCAGAGAGATGTCCCAGTCCCTTCATCATCTTCATGGTCCTCCATTGGACTCTCTCCAGTATTTCCCTGTCCCTCTTGAACTGGGGAGCCCCGAACTGGACACAACACTCTGGATGTGGTCTCACTAGTGTGGAGTAGAGGGGGAGGAGAACCTCCCCTGACCTGCTGGCCCCACTCTTCTTTATGCCCCCTAGGAGACCATTGGCCTTCCTGGCCACACGGGCACATTGCTGTCCCATGGGGAACTTATTATCCACCAGGACACCAAGGTCTCTCTCCACGGAGCTGCTTTCCAGCGGGTCTACCTCTAACATGTACCAATACATGGGGTTGTTCCTGCACTGGCACAGGAGACAATACATTTTTGATTTTATTTACTGGTAACTTGTTTTTCAGAGTGAGCGAGAGAAGCAGGAGCAAACAGAAGTGCAGAAGGAGAAGCAGAAAGAGCTGATCCTGCAGCTCAAGACACAACTGGATGACCTGGAGACGTTTGCTTACCAAGAGGGCAGCTATGATTCTCTGCCACAGTCTGTGGTTATGGAAAGACAACGGGTAAGGCTCACAAAGTCCTTCTGCCTGGTTTTCTTTTTAGCATTTGTGAGCCTTTTACAGACTGTAGGAGTTGGTCAGTCCTTCTTTCTTGCCAGTAGCTGTAATAGAGGGTCAGTAGTTTGTTCGCACGCGTAAACCTGCCTCACGTCCTCTCTGGCAATTTTTGCTGTGCAGCAAAGGTGGCCTCTGGGAGAAGTATTTTGAAAGTCATGCGCAGCAGCAGCACACGGCGAGATCACGCCACTAACTTGTGTTTTGCAGATGATTATAAATGAGTTGATAAAGAAGCTGGACATGGACTTGAGTGAAGATGTTGCAACGCTGTCCCCAGAGGAGCTGCGGCAGCGCGTGGATGCCGCCATCGCACAGATCGTTAATCCAGCCAGGGTGAAGGAGCAGCTGGTGGAACAGCTGAAGACACAAATAAGGGACCTGGAAATGTTCATCAGCTTCATTCAGGGTCAGTGCTGAGTTTTTAGATGAGCAGGTTGAGTTGCTTTGTAATTCCTTGACAAAGTCACGAGGAGGGAGGTGACAGATGTCAGAGAAGATGGGTTTCTGGGAAGGGTTTCTGAGTTGAGGGGAAGGACAGATCTCTCTGAGCTGATGGTGGGGAGGACGAGACAAAACAATGCAGAGGGGTCTAAGGAATACTGACCTTAATACTTGGGATAGGCAGCTTAAATTCACACAAGTGTGAAATACTAGTGTGAAATTCTTGTTCCAGATGAAGTTGGAAGCTCTGGTAAGGCAGAAGATGGACACTGTGAATGCGCGAGCAGAAAAGATGGTGGTGGCTCCTACAAACCAAACACATGGCCTTCTGGAAATAGAGGTGGGCACCGTGCAGCTCGGAGCTTCTGGCACTGTTCCTGCTGTGGCTCCCAAGGTTCAGCAGCAGGAACCCTCACCTGTTCACGCCAGGCTGCTTGGCTGGGTTTCCTGGCAGTTGGTTTCTGCACTTTCCTTCCTCTTGCTGACAGGAGGACTGTGTCCAGTTCCTTCACCCTTCCTCCCTGGGATCATTTGGGTAGTCACAGAACCTGAGTGCGTGGCACTAAGGGTGGGATTGGTCCTTGGTTGGATATCAGGAACAGAAGAGACTTCTGATAGTGGTACAAAATGCAGAGAGACTTAGCAGCCTTGTCTCGTACGCGCTGTAATTAATGCTCTTTGAGTTTGTAGCTCTGCAAGCAGGTCCAGTGAGCTGGATGGATCCAGTGTTCTTTATGATCTGAGACTTGTCTCCTTACCACGTGATTTACTGGAGCTAGAACAGCGCACTAGAGGAAATGCTGTGACACCTTTGCCTTTTGTATTCTGAGTCGTCTGCCGCTGGTCAGATAAAAAAGCTGTGGTAGGATTTCTTCTCTGTGAGATGGCCAGACTGCTGAGAACAAGCCACCCAAGTGTTTGCTTTTCTGGTTGGCTTCTGTACTTCGAAACCAGAAAAAGTAGCATCAGTCTTAGTGACAAAAGCTCCTGAAGAGGAGGAGAATCCGTGGTGGAGGAGGAGCAGGCATTTGCACTCCTTTTGTGTGTGTGAAAGAGCAGAGTTGTTGATTCCTTAATGAGAGTTGCTTTTTTTTTTTCTTTCTTCCCCCTCTTTTTCTGATCTGATCAGTGAACCCAGAAGATGCCAGGAAGATGAGAGAGACGGGTCTGCACCTCATGCGTCGCATGCTGGCTGTGCTGCAAATATTTGCTGTCAGTCAGTTTGGTTGTGCCACGGGTCAGATTCCTCGCACCCTCTGGCAGAAGGACCAAGCCAACAAAGACTATTCCCCCTTAATTAAGAAACTAGAGGTGTCAGTGGAGCGGGTGAGGCAGCTGGCTGTGAAACACCAGCCAGAAGACCACGTCATCAGCCCCTCCGATCTGCAGGAGGTTCCCTTGGGAGGCAGGGATGAGCTGACTCTGGCTGTGCGGAAGGAGCTGACCGTTGCTTTGCGAGACCTGATGGCTCACGGGCTCTATGCCCCTTCTCAAGGAATGAGCCTGGTACTGGCGCCCATCGCCTGCTTGATTCCTGCCTTCACCTCCTCGCCGCAGACCATGCACCCCTGGGAGCTCTTTGTGAAGTATTACAACGCTAAGAACGGACAAGCCTTCGTGGAGTCCCCGGCTCGCAAGCTGTCCCAGTCCTTTGCCTTGCCCGTGACCGGAGGCGTGGCCGTCACCCCCAAGCAGAGCTTGCTGACGGCGATTCACACCGTCCTCACCGAGCACGACCCCTTCAAGCGCAGCGCGGACTCCGAACTGAAGGCTCTGGTGTGTATGGGGCTGAACGAGCAGCGCCTGGTCTCCTGGGTCAACCTGATCTGCAAATCCGGAGCTCTGGTGCAGTCTCACTACCAGCCGTGGAGCTACATGGCGAACACGGGTTTTGAGAGCGCGCTCAACCTTCTCAGCCGCCTGAGCAACTTGAAATTCAACCTCCCTGTTGACCTGGCTGTCCGGCAGTTGAAAAACATCAAAGATGCTTTTTGATGTATTTTTTTTGTCGTAAATCATCCATTTTCCACAAGTGGGCAGCTGCCTGGCTCCAGAAGCCTGGCTTTTTTAAGACTCAAGTTTGGCTCTTTGAAATCGATGTGTGCTTTTAGGGAAATTTGATGGTGTCCTGATGCTGGGAATCTGTGTTTTGCAAAGCTGCAGCCACAGAGCTGCTGGGGGTCGCCCGCTGCGCGGCACCTCACCCTGCCCCTTTCTGCACGGCTTTGAAGAGCAAAACCACTTGGCTGGTGAGCGGACACCAGTGAGTGTTCAGTGGGGGTGGAGGGGGCGGGCAGCCCCCAGAGTGCCAGGGGGCTGGCCAGGGAGCCTGGGGGTGGGGGGTGCCCCTTGGAAAGCGCCACTTCACTCTGGTACTGGGGTGTTTCTGCCCGGTTGTTTCCCGAAGTTTGTGCCCTAAACGATGCTCCTGCGAGACACCTCTGAGGGAAGAGGGAGGCGGGCTGCCGGGTGTATGGCTGCCTCGGGGCTTGCCTGAGGGTGAGTGACTCGTCTTGCCCAGGGTGCCGGGGGGAGGAAAGGGGCAGACCGGCAGCGCCGCGGCTGTGGGGGATTCCGGTGCACCAGCGTCGGCAGAAGCGGCCACGTCCTTCGAGCTGCTGGGCGAGGGGCAGCACCCGCGGCTTTGTCCGGCAGATCCCCGAGCTCCTCCATGACGCTTCTGTACGGCGGTCGGGGCAGCGGCGGGGGCTCGGCGCCGGTGCGCGACCGGGGCTGATTAAACGGCTTTGGCAAGCGTGTGCGAACCCGTTCTGTGCCCGTGCTTTCGTTGGGCCGCGCCGGCTCCTAACCGCGGGGAAACTCCTCTGAGCGGGGCTGCCCGGGGGGCTCCCGGTGCCGCGGGGCAGCCGTTGCCCGGCGACAAAGCGGAAGTGACGCGCGATGACGCGCGGCGAAAGGCCGGAAGCGCGGCGGGCCGCTTCCTTTTCCGGTCTGGGCGCCATCGGCCGCGTAGCCTCGGTGAGTGGCGGGGGAGGCCGCGGGATCCGCCGCCATCCGCGGGGCCGGGGGCGGCCGCGGGCCCGGCCGTGACCGCGTC